>PIJE02000114.1:525432-536157 GCA_002895965.2 Coryphaenoides rupestris | reverse complement strand
AGCAGCGATTATTGTCCACTAAAGTGTACACTGCTAGAAGCATTCACACTTTCTCTCTCTCTCTCTCTCTCTCTCTCTCTCTCTCTCTCTCTCTCTCTCTCTCTCTCTCTCTCTCTCTCTCTCTGACGTGTCTACTTATTGAAATATTGGTGGCTTGCTTTGTTTGAATGACTTTGAATGAAAAATATTCCTGTATTTGTTTGAATTTAATTATAGAGCATATGCTCTACATATTTGAATAATTTTTTATTAAAACTAGATTATCTTGAGTCTCCCTGTTCTTCTGAAAATACTTTCAACTCTACTTAAATACAGTACACTACCATGAAGACTGCATATTTTTCTCTTAAAATATGCTAACTTATATGAACCCTGAATGCATTTATATAATATTTTATCCCCATTTGTCAATTTATCAGTATGTAGCAGCAATAGACCCTCTTCAGAGTGGTGTCCTCGTAAGAGGGGGTCAATCCCAACACTACCTGCTACTAAGTGCTAGCAGACTAAACTAAAGGAAGATAAATCACTACATGTGCCATAAAAATGTCTATCGTTCAGTTCTTTACTCATTTGTGTAAAAGCTTCTGTTTTTTAAGTATACTTTCTATAGCAACATAATTATAGCATCATTGATCCGGATGAAAGCACATGGTTTGAATGCCTCAAGCATGCATCAACAGCACTTTACTTATAAACTTTACTTACTAGATTCACAGCTCTGAATACAAACATTCCGAATACAAATCTCCCTTTTAATAATAAGCCGTCCCTTACCGGGAGGTACAGCTGTAAAGGCAATTAAGAGGTAAACCTTGGATGCGAACATTGATTTAGCTTGTATACCAGCCAGAAGGTCATGAAATTCACACCATTTCATTTTTGTACCATTTTTATCTTCTCTTTTTTCCGCGCAGTCACACCATAGAAGATCTAAAATCTGAAGTCAGATGTTTTGTAAAAGACCAGATTCTATATTGCGGTGACAAAAGTATCTGATTGAAGGTGACAGTGTGTATTAAAGTGTGTGTTTTAAAGTGTGAATACATCTTGAGGTTGAGAATGGTCTGATTGTTATTGTTAACGGCAGCGAGACAAACGAGGCGGATAAACGATTAAAATTTTTCTATTTAATTAATAGAAATCCCTATTTGATATAAAATATTAAAGAAATTATCAATGACTTTAACAATGCACCCATTAAGACAACATTGCACGCATTAAGACAATCGCAAGAAAGGCTTACACTGCTCCGGGAGGAATGGATCTCAGCATTATCTAGCTTACATTTGTATTTGTTCTTTTAGCATTTTTCTCTATAAAGCTGGAAAAATAATAAAAAATAATAAAACAAAAAACACAGAATATGTAGAGAATGTATTAAATGTCAAAATGCACAAATGCGGCGGTACCGGTGCACATAGTTGAGAGAGCGTACGCTAACGCGGTTGTATGTATGTCTAGCTAGTGTTACAGGGTCAACAGGATCCTCAGGCTAAACCGTTGAGGTTGTAGTTGTAAACCGTGACGCAAGAGACGCAGTCGGACCGAGAGCGTCTGGTATGTCGAGTACCGGCACTTTCCCTTTGAAGGACAGAACACAGATCAAACCCTCACTGCGAATAAATTATGCAAAGTTGTACCAGTGCAATGAGAGAAATAAAGTGGTGTTGCTAAATGCTAAAACATCTTCCAAATGGGTTTTATTTTGTTTCGTTCGTTTGCAAAATGATAACGCCTCAAAGTAGTCCTCTAGTTCTACAACAGAAACTAGAGCTCCCCAAAGCCCGGGACACAGTAACCTGCTGTTGTTGTTGTTGTTGTTGTTGTTGTGGTGGTTTGCCGTTCTTCTTCTTATTCTTCTTCTTCTTCTGTGAATAATTTCCACCAGCAGTGAAGCTTCAAGGTCTCCGTCTATGAGTACATCTCCTGGTCTGATCTCCCGAGATGCGCAGCATGGCAGTTCTCAGAGAAGCCCTGTAAGCCATCTTTGGATTCCAAAATGTCGTCGTCCCCCCTAAACCCCTATCCACCCCCCCCCCCCACTGACAAGTGTGTGTTGCTTTTGTTTTCCTCCAAAATAAATACAGTGTGGCGCTTATAACGGCACCCCCCGGGAGACTGGGTCAGTCTGCCGTTCTCCTATTATGACATAGGAACAAGCTCCCAATCTCTGGACCTCCCGGACTGGTGAAGGCATCGCGTGAGCCCTCCTCCTCCTACTCCTCCTCCTCTTCCTCCTCCTCCTCACCCCGGGGCTCAAATGTCCGTCTTTATTTTGTCCAGAGAGTTGTCGATCTTGGTCAGAGTCTTTTTGATGCGCAGGGCCGTCAGCCGGGCGGATGGGTTCTGGTACCAGCATTCTTTCATGAGCTTAGCCATGGACGACAAGGTCTGCGAGTAGTGCACAGGTGATCAAAGTTAGATCATCGCAAGAGGTTAGGTTAATACTACTAAGACTACTACCTTGCATTCTTGAACAGAACCTCTTCACCACTATACTGCCAACTAATCCCTTACCTTGGAGACTTTAGCTGTAAAGATTTCCTTTACGACAAAACTAGTAACTCAGGATCATTGCATTGTTGAATTTCTTTCTTTATTTTATTTATTCTATTTATTTATTTTGTATCTTTTTTTATTATTATTATTGTTTTTATTGTCTTTTATTGTCTTCTTGTTCCAACTTTATCTTAACTTTACCATGATCTTGTCTTGCTTTTGTTTGGCCTTTCTGTTCTGCTTTCTGTTGTTCTGTTGTCTTCTAAGTAACCTGTTTCTGCTTTGCCTGTCAAAGCACTGTGTAAACTCTGTTTTTAAAGGTGCTACATAAAGAAAGTTATCATTATTATTTACTAGGAGCAATCGGTCCTCATCTATAGATCTATACATGTACTATATATACTCACAGGGTCTGAGAACCATCGGTTGGGGATGTTGGGCCTCTGCTGGTCCACACACACAACCTTCTTCATGTCGTCGAAGCTCGGGTCGCTGGGCACCACGTCATGGAAGGGCGGTTTGTACTCTTCCACGATGCCTGGAGGTCAAGAAACAACAATGTTGAGCTCTGAGGAAAAATATTATAGATATAAATCTATAATATATATATATATAGATGGTGATTACGGATGAGGTCTTCTTATCAAATATAATGCATAAGGTTCATCATGAATGTATGCTAATGATACACTTGAAAGTTGGAAACAGTCCATCGGTGATGACATCATCACTGTGGGACGTCCCTTCCCTTATCAGAGGGACGTCTTTTCAGAGAAGGACGCTTTGTTGTGACGGCAAGAAACCAGGGGTCATGTGATCCTTTGATCGCCAATCACATCAAGGATGCGACTGGACAGTCGAGGCTGGGTCACTCGCCCAGTCTCTCTCTCTTCTGTTGATCGACTCGATGCCACATTCGATTGAAACTGCGGTCAACTTTATAGTCCTGCATTAGAATCCTTTGACGGGTCTCTGCACCGCGTGTTTAAGCCTTCATTAAGTGACCTTTCATTTTGTAACCAAATATACCGGCGACTGTTGACGGCTTCACCGATACTGGAGAAGCATATTGAGGAAACAATTTGAATGAATGACGTGCCCTAATGCATTAATGCACATTTTACTATTTTATGAGCATTATATTAGTATTAGTATTTTAATGCTGCAACATCGAGGAGACGAAACCCAAGAATTTTACTCTTGTGTAGGTAAAAATAAAGAATCCAGAATGTCTTGAATCTATCATCTTCAAACGGCATTTGTAATGGAAAATTCATCACAAAGTCCCTTCAAACCTTCTTCTTTGCAACTCTGATTGGGCCAATTAACAATATAGTATATAGAGAACTCTCCGTGTGTGAGTCAGTGTGCAAATGAGTGTGTGCGTGTTTGTGTTTATGTGTGTGTGTGTGTGAGTGAGTGTGCGAGTCAGTGTGCGAGTGTACGTGAGTCAGTGTGCGTCTGTGTATGTGTGTGTGAGTCAGAGTACGAGTC
This sequence comes from Coryphaenoides rupestris, assembly GCA_002895965.2. Taxonomy (NCBI): domain Eukaryota; kingdom Metazoa; phylum Chordata; class Actinopteri; order Gadiformes; family Macrouridae; genus Coryphaenoides; species Coryphaenoides rupestris. The sequence goes on along the minus strand of PIJE02000114.1, from coordinate 532,161 downwards.
AGTGTGAGAGTGTGCGTGAGTCAGTGTGCGTCTGTGTATGTGTGTGTGAGTCAGAGTACGAGTCAGTGTGAGAGTGTGCGTGAGTCAGTGTGCGTCTGTGCATGCGTACGTGTGTGCGAGTCAGAGTACGAGTCAGTGTGAGAGTGTGTGCGTGCGTGTATGCATGCACGCAGACGAGACGCCAATCGAAGGCCGTCTCTGTCCTGCGGTGGGGGTCGAGGGTCGGGGGGTTGGTGGGGGGGACTGACCGTTGCTGACAGTGCGGCGGGCGATCTCCCACAGCACCAGGCCCAGCGCCCAGATGTCCACCCGCTTGTAGGACTCGAAGCAGTCCGTCTGGATGGAGTCGTCGAGCACCTCAGGGGCCATGTAGCGCTTGGTGCCCACCTTGGGGTTGTTGCCCACATCTAGCTCATTGGTGTCCTGGAAGTGCATCACCGCCAGGCCTGGACGAGGTGGAGGTGGAGGTGGAGGTGGAGGGGGTGGAGGAGGAGAGGGAGGAGGAGGGTTTAATGTCCGTTACTGGTGTGGTTACACCGTTTGCCAAGCCTTGTCCACAACATCAGGATTTAAATGTCTTCCTACAACAATGCATACATTTCTGTTGATTTGAATGTGGTTTATTACTGGTTGACTTTATTAATCCCTCATCTCTATCTGTACGTACAATGAAAAGAGAAAGTTGTGTAATTTTTGACGACCATGTTGACTCCATGGCAACTAGGGCCTGTGTGTAAGAAGCTTGTGACCTCTTGGCTCTGAAAACAGTGACAGTAGCAGTGTAACATCAACTAGGTGAGAAATGAATATCTCATCCCGTGTGATTCTGGGAGAAGAAGGAGAGAGAGAGGGGGGCTGGGGCTGGTTTGGCTCTAGGGTCGACCACTTCTGCCACCTTCTCCCCGACGACAACAACAAGAGCACCACCGTCACAAGCCAAACAACCAACCAAGCAACCAGAGCAAAACAACAACAACACCAAAATAACCTTGTTTTCCCCGGAAAAAAACAGAACAAGCCGATAACAGTGCCCGACCACGAATACTCTCCCCTCCCTTCTCCCAGGTTCCCAGGTTCCCAGGTTCGCCGGCTGCTAGATTGGGTTATTCAGTAAGAGTACAGAGAACATTGGCGGTCTGACTGTAGCCCTCATAGGGGCTCCTAATGTATCTTTTAATTAAGGGGGAAAGTGTGGGGGGGGGGGCACTGCTGCTGCTATTCCTCTAAAGACAGAGGTGGCTAAATGGTTTGATGATAAATGATAACAACAGAGGCCTTCCGGCAATGAATCTGAACACCCCCCCCCCCCCCCCCCCTCCCACCCTCACACTCTCCCCCCTCCTCCACCCTCTTCCCCCTCCACCCCCTCCTTCCCCCTCTTCCTCCTCCACCCACCCCCTCCCTCTCCACCCCCTCCCCCCTCCTCCACCGGAAGCCATCAAACCCGACCACCCAACAAAAGTGGAAGTGGAAGGTAAGAATCATAAACAGGGGCTGGGGAAGAAAAATAAACACTTAGCCATCATCACAGCCACGATAGCTATTTTTACCTCCCCTTTCTATTATATTGCGTTAAGCCTCTTTGTAAGTTTTTGTTTGTGTGTTTTGTCGAGGTGTCCCTGAGCAAGACACCACCTAACCCTAACTGCTCCTGACGTGTTGGTTGTTACCTTGCATGGTTGACACCACCGTCGGTGTATGAATGGGTGAATGTGAGGCAATACTGTAAAGTGCAGTGGTTTTCTCTCCCCGCTTAACTTCCTGCAAGCGCAACTGAAATCCACTTCTCCATTTCTAAACTAATATAATAATCTAATATCGGGCTGCTGGGGCAAAAGACAGAAAGCCAACTCACCCAGGTCGGCAATGCAGCACTGGCCCGTCTTGTTCACGAGGATGTTCTTGCTCTTCAGGTCGCGGTGGGCGATGGCCGACTTGCCCTGCGTGCCGAAGATCTCCACGTGCAGGTGGGCCAGGCCGCTGGCGATGGACAGCGCCATCCGCAGGCAGCCGCCGGCGTCCTGCGTGCTGAGCTGCAGGTAGTCGTACAGCGAGCCCATCTCGTGGTAGTGGGTGATGAGCCACAGCTGCGTGCTGGAGTTCCTGGAGGTCATGTCCGACGCGATGAAGCCTGGAGGAGGAGGAGGAGGGGGGAGGGGGAGGAGGAGAAGGAGAATGGCCGTGAGTCTCTCCTCAAGAACGATGAAGAAAATCCAACTTAAAAAGGGGGGTCCCTGGTTTTAAATAGTGCCACCTGGCGTGATTAGACATTTCATGCGGTTTTATAGGATTATACCAGCAGGTGTGCCACCTGGCGTGATTAGACATTTCAAGCGGTTTCAAAAACCGGTTTCAGAATCTCCGGTTTTTAACATGACACAAGCGTTGAGTGTCCACCTAGAAGTATGCGGGATAGATCAGCTTACCAGCCTACCCAGCGGACTGTAGCAACTGGTATCCAGCATACTTCTATTTGGACATCACTTGTGATGTCAAAAAACGATTTTCGAAACGGCTTGGACTGGCTGATCACGCTCACACCTGATTTTTTTTTATCACAATTCAGTGATGAAGGTTTTGATAACAAGAATGATATTTTCAACCTTCAGATCTTTTGATGAAAAATGTGAAAGAGAGTGACAGACATACACACACACACACACACACGGACACACACACACGGACACACAGAAACAGGCAGATACCGACACAGACACACAGACACACACGCACGCACACACGGACACACACACACACACACCACACACACACACACAACACACACACAGACACACAGACACACACGCACGCACACACGGACACACACACACACACACACATATTTCCTCCGTACCCAGGATGTTCTCGTGCCGCAGTAGAACCGTGTTGTAGATCTCCGTCTCGCGGAACCAGGACTTCTCGTCCCGCGAGGAGAAGATCTTGACGGCCACGCTCTCGCCTTGCCACTGGCCGCGCCACACCTCGCCGTAGCGCCCTTTACCTGCGGAAGCGGGTTATCGTTAGTCACCGTTAGTCAGCGTTATTAGCGTTAGCGAATATTACGCTAGGACGTGCCCGTTGATAATTAACGGCAATAATATGCAGATAAATATGTAACATATATATTTACATTGACATTTTGGGCATTTGGCAGACGCTTTTATCCACAGCAATATATCGCTGTGGTACACAATTGCCATGTTGCCTGCATGATAGCTGGGATAAGAGCAGAAGTGCCATATATACTGTAATATATTGTATGTATGTATGGCTAATTTTGACTAATGTCTCGGACTTGCAGTTTCTTTTTGTCAAATTTTTTGGCTTTTGAGACTTTTGTCTCCAATAACAAATACATAAGTGAGACAGTGAGATATTTTTATTCAGAGGCATATATAGATAATGTGCAGACCTCTGTGAGACCGAGGGGGAATTGATTTGTGCTTTTAAAATGACTCCAATAACTCCCTCCCAGTGGACTATTTGGCCAGCGAGTAGTCTGCCCCACATGATGGAAGTGAGAGACGTCTCTTCACAATAACAAGAGCTCCATTGGTCTGGAGATGTCAGACACGGGGGGGGCCCTGGAAGACACGGTGGGGGGGCCTGGAAGACAGGGGGGCCCCTGAGAAGACACGGTGGGGGGCCCTGGAAGACAGGGGGGCCCCCGAGAAGACAGGGGGGGCCCTGGAAGACACGGGGGGAAGCCCTGAAAGATACGGGGGGGGCCCTGGAGGAACACACTCACCCACACACTCGTTGAGAGTGATCTGCCGGGCCACTGTCCTCTGCACCAGGAACGGGAGACCGGAGCCGCTCCCGGACGTGCACGAGTGATCCAGGAGGTCCTGGGAAAACACACACACACACACACACACACACAAATGTTAATCTCTGTCGGCTGGGAACTATGATATGAATCAAAAGTACACACATGCACGCATGCACACCACACACACACACACACACACACACACACACCCCGTGTATTCTTCTGATTGGTTGTAGTGTTATCCAATTGCGTGCAGTGATATTTTCAAATGCATGCTTGGTGCCGCCCCTCGAGTTGGGCCATTTTCATTGCTCATTACCAGACACCTACAGCTTTCTAGATGTGGGTCTGGATTTCCAGGCTAACTAAACCCTTTATTTTGTTATCTCTCCCGAAGGATGCGGGTAGTGGCGACCGGCCAACACAAGGGGGCAGCATTGTGCGACTGTGGCATTGACGCGGCAAGGCAGGAGGATGGAGGTCAGGAGATGGAACATTATTTAAAAAGCAGAGATAATAACTCAAAAGATGTTTAAGAGTTGTAAAACGATACCACTGGACTGGTGAGGAGCTGAGCTACAGTCGTGCCCACCTGGTGGGTGGCTCATCATGGCGCCAGTCCATCGTGCTGCTGGCTGTCCACCGGAGGCCGTCCTGGTGTTCCGCCGCGTTCCACCGCCGCCAGATGGAGCCGTCTGTCGGCGGCGCGACGCAGAAGTACGGCACCATCGACGGCCTCATCGCCTCCAACGTGGGGAGAGAGCAACCCTGCCGTGAGTAGTCCCGGTGGGGGTGAGGGGTGGGGAGGGTGGTGTTGGGATGATCCTAAAACACCTGTGACTGTTCCCCCTGTGGTGGAGGTGTAGTTGGAGGTGCGTAGGTGGAGGTGGGGAGATGGAGGTGAAGTGGGAGAGGGTGAGGGTGGGTTGAGGAGGTGGCTGAGGTGATAGTGGGGGTGGGAGTTTAGAGAAGTGAATGGTGGGGGTGGGTGAGGAGGTGGAGGAGGAGAATGGGGGAGGAGGGGGAGGTAGGGGGAGGAGGTGGAGGTGGGGGTGGGAGGGTAGCATTTTTAAAGCAAATGGGACTAAAGACATTAAAGTCGTTGCGTAGAGTTTCACCACACTTCAACTTTTGGTTCATGTTCGAGAGTTGCATAAATTGTGAGTGTCAAAAGAAAAAAAGGTTTGGCCTACAAAACGATTACGATTTGATATAGAAAGCCATTAACATTAGCCATTAGCATCTCCACACATATTATCATGACACACAACAACCACACACACACACACACCCACACACATACCCACACACACACACACACCATTGGAAGCCAGAGATATTTATTTAGTGTGTTAGTGTGGGTGTGTTTTCTGTTCTGACAGCGCGCGGCAAGACATTTTCCTCCACCAGAGCTCGGCTGCATGTGCTTACGAGGTCTGGCTGGCAGGACGCGCTAGCAGAGTTTAGGCGGGAGGAGTCCATGTGGTTTTTAGCGTCGGCGCTCCTGCGAAACTCACACGCGCACACACACACACACACACCACACACACACACACAACATGACACACAGAACAGCAGATAGACACACACACAACACACACACACACACACAACACACCATAACACACACAACACACAACACACACACACACACACACAAACACACACACACCACACACACACACACACACACACACACACACAACACACAACACACACACACAGTTACACACACACACACTAATAAATCAAGGCGTAGAGCAAACATCGTAGCAATCGGGCAGCGCAGGCGGAAAAATATGCCTGGAGGCGTTCTGTTAAAGACGCTCTGGTCCTTCCTGTGTTTGTAAAGAAATAATACAAAACGCCGCCAGATAATCATATAACGGTAAAATAATAATGTCCTGATTCAACATCGGCTATCGTCCAAGCGCCCACCCAACACGCGCCCACCCACCCCTCTCTCTCTCTTCTTCCATAACCCTTTGGTAGTTGTCCAAATGTACTGTAGCTGTTCATACAACTACTTAATATGGTCGGGGGGGGGGGGAGGGGAGAGGGGAGAGAGAGAGGGAGAGAGAGGGATGAGACGAGCAGGGAGGAGGGAGAGAGGAGAGAGAGGGAGAGAGAGAGGAGAGAGAGAGAGAGAGAGAGAGAGAGAGAGAGAGAGAGAGGAGGAGAGACGAGAAGAGAAGTAAATAAAAATATAAAGAAAAAAAAGAAAAAAAAAAAGCAAATAATAAAAAAAGAAATAAAAGAGTAGCGCTACTCGATGGGTTGGACAGGATAAGTACACTGGATGGAATTGCGACTTGTACGCGGATGCGACAGTGTTCTGAATCCTCAGGACTGGAGTTATACGATGGTGTAGTCTGCTGGAGAGAGAGAGAGAGAGAGAGAGAGAGAGAGAGAGTAGAGAGAGAGAGAGAGAGAGAGAGAGAGAGAGAGGAGAGAGAGAGGAGAGAGAGAAGACCAAGGACCCGTTTTGAAATGTCAGAATAATCCAGGCGATTAATCAGGTCATAAATCCATCTGTCCCTAAAACTACGACCGAATTGCCATTATTGGATTCATTTCAGTCATTTTAATATGTAACAATGCTTTGGCAATGGGGGGGGGAAGCGAATAAACGGTGCTTGGCAATGCTGGGGAGAGAGGGTTCTTTAGAAAAACGTTAGCTGCCAGTGGCGTTCGCAGCTATAAAACAAACAAAATCGTGAAGTGACTGAAGCCACATGTCCGCCCCGCCCCGCCCCCTCCTCGGTCTGGAAACCCGATAGAATCAAACCAATCCGGGGGTCCAGAGCTGCAGGATTAGGATTCTGCTTCTCATGTCTTCCTGGCCCGGAGGTGCAGATGTACGAAGGGGGGGAATCTGCAAATTTCATTGATGTTTCTTTTTTTTCGCAGTAACAGTGGTATGTTTTACAACTCTTAAACATCTTTGAAGTTATTAT
>PIJE02000114.1:508388-525407 GCA_002895965.2 Coryphaenoides rupestris | reverse complement strand
CGTGCGTAGCGTGTGTGTGTGTGTGTGTGTGTGTGTGTGTGTGTGTGTGTGTGTGCATGCGTGCATGTGTGTACTTTTGATTCATATCATAGTTCCCAGCCGATAGAGATTAACATTTGTGTGTGTGTGTGTGTGTGTTTTTCCCAGGACCTCCTGGATCACTCGTGCACGTCCGGGAGCGGCTCCGGTCTCCCGTTCCTGGTGCAGAGGACGGTGGCCCGGCAGATCACTCTCAACGAGTGTGTGGGTGAGTGTGTTCCTCCAGGGTCCCCCCCGTGTCTTTCAGGGCTTCCCCCCGTGTCTTCCAGGGCCCCCCCTGTCTTCTCGGGGGCCCCCTGTCTTCCAGGGCCCCCCACCGTGTCTTCTCAGGGGCCCCCCTGTCTTCCAGGCCCCCCCACCGTGTCTTCCAGGGCCCCCCCGTGTCTGACATCTCCAGACCAATGGAGCTCTTGTTATTGTGAAGAGACGTCTCTCACTTCCATCATGTGGGGCAGACTACTCGCTGGCCAAATAGTCCACTGGGAGGGAGTTATTGGAGTCATTTTAAAAGCACAAATCAAATCCCCCTCGGTCTCACAGAGGTCTGCACATTATCTATATATGCCTCTGAATAAAAATATCTCACTGTCTCACTTATGTATTTGTTATTGGAGACAAAAGTCTCAAAAGCCTAAAAAATTTGACAAAAAGAAACTGCAAGTCCGAGACATTAGTCAACATTAGCCATACATACGTACAATATATTACAAGTATATATGGCACTTCTGCTCTTATCCCAGCTATTATGCAGGCAACATGGCAATTGTGTACCACAGTGATATATTGCTGTGGATAAAGCATCTGCCAAAATGCCCAAATGTCAATGTAAATATATATGCTGTGTTACATATTTATCTGCATATTATTGCGTTAATTATCAACGGGCACGTCCTAGCGTAATATCGCTAACGCTAATAACGCTGACTAACGGTGACTAACGATAACCCGCTTTCCGCAGGTAAAAGGGCGCTACGGCGAGGTGTGGCGCGGCCAGTTGGCAAGGCGAGAGCGTGGCCGTCAAGATCTTCTCCTCGCGGGACGAGAAGTCCTGGTTCCGCGAGACGGAGATCTACAACACGGTTCTACTGCGGCACGAGAACATCCTGGGTACGGAGGAAATATGTGTGTGTGTGTGTGTGTGTGTGTGTGTGTGTGTGTGTGTGTGTGTGTGTGTGTGTGTGTGTTGTGTGTGTGTGTGTGGTGTGTGTGGTGTTGTGTGTGTGTGTGTGTGTGTGTGTGTGTGTGTGTGTGTCGTATCTGCCTGTTTCTGTGTGTCCATGTGTGTGTGTGTGTGTGTGTGTGTGTGTATGTCTGTCACTCTCTTTCACATTTTTCATCAAAAGATCTGAAGGTTGAAAATATCATTCTTGTTCAAAACCTTCATCACTGAATTGTGATAAAAAAAATCAGGTGTGAGCGTGATCAGCCAGTCCAAGCGGTTTTGAAAATCGGCGTCATCTCCTTTTTTGACATCACAAGTGATGTCCAAATACAAGTATGCTGGAAACCAGTTGCTACAGTCCGCTGGGTAGGCTGGTAGGCTGATCTATCCAGCATACTTCTAGGTGGACACTCACGCTTGTGTCATGTCAAAAACCAGAGATTCTGAAACCGGTTTTTGAAACCGCTTGAAATGTCTAATCACGCTCACACCTGCTGGTATTATCCTATAAAACCGCACATAAGGTCTGATCGCACCAGGTGGCACTATTTAAAAACCATGGACCCCCCTTTTTAAGTTCGATTTTCTTCATCATTCTTGAGGAGAGACTCACACCCATTCTCCTTCTCTCCTCCCCCTCCCCCCCTCCTCCAGGCTTCATCGCGTCGGACATGACCTCCAGGAACTCCAGCACGCAGCTGTGGCTCATCACCACTACCCACGAGATGGGCTCGCTGTAGCGACTACCTGCAGCTCAGCACGCAGGACGCCGGCGGCTTGCCTGCGGATGGCGCTGTCCATCGCCAGCGGCCTGGCCCACCTGCACGTGGAGATCTTCGGCACGCAGGGCAAGTCGGCCATCGCCCACCGCGACCTGAAGAGGCAAGAACATCCTCGTGAACAAGACGGGCCAGTGCTGCATTGCCGACCTGGGTGAGTTGGTTTTCTGTCTTTTGCCCCAGCAGCCGATATTAGATTATTATATTAGTTTAGAAGTGGAGAAGTGGATTTCAGTTGCGCTTGCAGGAAGTTAAGCGGGGAGAGAAAACCACTGCACTTTACAGTATTGCCTCACATTCCACCCATTCATACACCGACGGTGGTGTCAACCATGCAAGGTAACAACCAACACGTCAGGAGCAGTTAGGGTTAGGTGGTTGTCTTGCTCAGGGACACCTCAACAAAACACACAAACAAAAAACTTACAAAGAGGCTTAACGCAATATAATAGAAAGGGGAGGTAAAAATAGCTATCGTGGCTGGTGATGATGGCTAAGTGTTTATTTTTCTTCCCCAGCCCCTGTTTATGATTCTTACCTTCCACTTCCACTTTTGTTGGGTGGTCGGGTTTGATGGCTTCCGGTGGAGGAGGGGGGAGGGGTGGAGAGGGAGGGGGTGGGTGAGGAGGAAGAGGGGAAGGAGGGGGTGGAGGGGGAAGAGGGTGGAGGAGGGGGGAGAGTGTGAGGGTGGGAGGGGGGGGGGGGGGGGGTGTTCAGATTCATTGCCGGAAGGCCTCTGTTGTTATCATTTATCATCAATCCATTTAGCCATCTCTGTCTTTAGAGGAATAGCAGCATGCACTCATACACACACACATAACCTAGAGTTCATGAGTCATCTTTGGCCCGGCAGTAAAAGAGAGTCTGACTTGCGTCTCCATGGCAAAACGTAAATCAGGCTGCCTTTGATGTGATACCCACTAGATAGAGGAGGAGGGGGGGGGGGGGGGTGGTGGGTGGCTTAGCATTGTGTGTGTGTGTGTTTGTTCAAAAGTTTTTTATGTGTATATCTACATGTGTGGGTGTGTACATGCGCGTGCTTGAGTGTGTGTGTGTGCGTGGGTGCATGTGTGTGCTTGCTTGTGTGTACATGTGTGTGCATGTGTCTGTGTGTGTGTGTGAAGGGGAATAAGGGTGCACCAGGAGAAGCAGGGCGCCCCCTGCTGTATAAACAACAGCAGTGCGCCCGGGGAGATTTGATCTAATCCGGGCGCCAGACTACAAAACAGTAGCCTGGAAATCCAGACCCACATCTCGAAAGCTGTAGGTCTGGTAATGAGCAATGGAAATGGCCCAACTCGAGGGGCGGCACCAAGCATGCGTTTGAAAATATCACTGCACGCAATTGGATAACACTACGACCAATCAGAAGAATACACGGGGTGACGTATCCAGAGCGACGGAAACGAGTTTGTTTTGGAGAATAGTTTGACAGAGAGACGTAAATGTACCTTAATGGAAATACCACGGAGATACCACTTTGGCAACGCAACGTTAACCTTGTAATATTCTTAGCCAAGGAATATTGAAATAAAGAGATGCAACCGAGTTGTCGTTTATGGATGTTTAATAGCAACTGCGCATGGTACCGAGCATGGGCGTAGAATTTAGTGGGGACGCTGGGGACCCCACCAATTAACGGAGCACCCCCCCCCCCCCCCATCAATAATAACTCAAAAGATGTTTAAGAGTTGTAAAACGATACCACTGGACTGGAAAAAAAAGAAACATCAATGAATTTTCAGATCCCCCCCTTTCGGTACATCTGCACCTCCGGGCCAGGAGACATGAGAGCAGAATCCTAATCCTGCAGCTCTGGACCCCGGTTCCAGACCGAGGAGGGGGCGGGGGCGGGGCGGGGGCGGGACATGTGCTTCAGTCACTTCACGATTTTGTTTGTTTTATAGCTGCGACGCCACGCAGCTAATGTTTTCTAAGAACCTCTCTCCCCGGCATTGCCAAGCACCGTTTAATTCTGCTTCCCCCCACCATTGCCAAAGCATTGTAATATATAATTTAAAAAAATGACTTGAAATGAATCCAATAATGGCAATTCGGTGGTAGTTTTGAGGACAGATGGGATTATGACCTGTATTAATCGCCTGGATTATTCTGACATTTAAAACGTGTCCTTGGTGCTCTCTCTCTCTCTCTCTCTCTCTCTCTCTCTCTCTCTCTCTCTCTCTCTCTCTCTCTCTCTCTCTCTCTCTCTCTCTCTCTCTCTCTCTCTCTCTCTCTCTCTCTCTCTCTCTCTTCTCTTTCTCTCTCTCTCTCTCCTCTCTCTCTCCTCTCTCTCTCCTCTCTCCCTCTCTCTTCCCCTCTCTCTCCTCTCTCTCCTCTTCCCCTCCCCCCCCTCCCCGACATATTAGTAGTTGTATGAACAGTACAGTACATTTGGACAACTACCAAAGGGTTATGAAGAAGAGAGAGAGAGGGGTGGGTGGGGCGTGTGGGTGGGCGCTTGGACGATAGCCGATGTTGAATCAGACATTATTATTTTACCGTTTATGATATCTGGCGGGTTTTTTTTATTTCTTTTTACAAAACACAGAAGGACCAGAGCGTCTTTAACAGAACGCCTCCAGCATATTTTCCGCCTGCGCTGCCGATTGTACGATGTTTGCTCTACGCTTGATTATAGTGTTGTGTGTGTGTAACTGTGTGTGTGTGTGTGTGCTGTGTGTGGTGTGATGTTGTGTGGTTGTGTGTGTGTGGTGTGTGGTGTGTGTGTGTACGTGGTGTGTGGTGTGTGTGTGTGGTGTGTGTGTGTGTGTGGTGTGTGCGTGTGAAGTCGCAGAGCGCCGACGCTAAAACCACAGGACTCCTCCACGCCTAAACTCTGCTAGCGCGTCTGCCAGCCAGACCTCGAAGCACATGCAGCCGAGCTCTGGTGGAGGGAAAAGTCTTGCCGGCGCTCAGAACAGAACACACACACTAACACACTAAATAAATATCTCTGGTTCCAATGTGTGTGTGTGTGTGTGTGTGTGTGAGATGCTAATGGCTAATGTTAATGGCTTTCTATATCAAATCTAATCGTTTTGTAGCCAAACCTTTTTTTCTTTAACCACTCACAATTTATGCAACTCTCGAACATGAACCAAAAGTTGAATGTGGTGAAACTCTACTCAACGACTTTAATGTGAAGGCAATACGCCTTTAGTCCCATTGCTTTAAAAGCTACCTCCACCCCCACCTCCTCACCTCCACCTCCTCCTCCCCTACCTCCCCCTCCTCCCCCATCTCCTCCTCCACCTCCTCACCCCACCCCCACCATCACTTCTCTAACTCTACCCCCACCATCACCTCGCCACCTCCTCAACCCACCCTCACCCCTCCAACTTCACCTCCATCTCCCCACCTCCACCTACTCACCTCCAACTACACCTCCACCACAGGGGGAACCAGTCACAGGTTGGATCATCCCAACACCACCCTCCCCACCCCTCACCCACACCGACTACTCACGGCCAGGGTGCTCTCTCCCACGTTGGAGGCGATGAGGCCGTCGATGGTGCCGTACTCTGCGTCGCGTGCCGACAGACGCTCCATCTGGCGGCGGTGGACGCGGCGGAACACCAGGACGGCCACGGTGGACAGCACCAGCAGCACGATGACTGGCGCCATGATGACCACCACCAGGGTGGGCACGCTGTAGCTCAGCTCCTCACCGGCTGGGGGGAGAGAGAGGAGAGAAGAGGAGAAGAGAAGAGGAGAGAAGAGAAGGAGGAGGAGGAAGAGGAAGAGGAAGAAGGAAAGAAGAGAAAGAGAAAGAGACACACAGGGGGCGGGGGGGGGGCAGAGGAGAGGTTAAGGATCCATGTCGAGGTTTCGTGACTCCGAACTTCGAAGATCGGTTTCATCTCCTTCATTCCTTTCCTCCCCGGCCAGAGAGAAATAAGTTAAGTATCTTTCAACACTGGAGATCGGTTTTCACAATCTGGATGGGCTTTCCATACCTTCTTCCCATCTCCTTCATTCCTTTCCTCCCCTGCCGGTGAAGGAATGAAGGAGAGGAGGAAGTGGTAATGGGTCCAAGTCGAGGTTTTGGCTTACGGCCTTCAACGGCTAAAGATCGGTGTCACAATCTGGATGGGCTCGCTCTCGCTCTCTCTCTCTCTCTCTCTAGGAAGGAGTTCCTTAACTTCTTCCCATCTTCTTCATCCCGTTTGCTCCCCGGCCGGTGAGGCTGAGAGAGGAAAGGGAATGAGATGGGAAGACTTCAACTTCTTGAATATCGGGTTCACAGCCTGGATGGCTGACTTTAACTTCCTCCTTACTTCATTCCTTTCCTCCCCAGCCAGAGAGAAATAAGTTAAGTATATTTCAACATCGAAGATTGGTTTCAGAGTCTGGATGGTGGGTTTTTTCCAGGAAAAAAGGGGGGGGGGGGGGGGGGGGGGGGCGTGGGAGAGGTCCTTAACTTCTTCTTCTCTTGAAAGAGTAATGGGAGGAAGTGGTTCAGGAAGAGGTTTGGCTCCAGACTTCAACACTGAAGATCTGTTTCACAATCTCACTAACCCCCTGGAAAAAAGGGGGTGGGGTGGGGTGGATCCAATGGGACCACCGGCACAAAAGGAAACTATTTTATGCATTCATTCTCATTTTTTGTTGCTCGAAGCGAAAATCAGCATCCCCTCGTCTCGGTTCGGTTCACTTTCCTCATCCCTCATGTGTCAGGTGGGAGGATGGAGGAGGAGGAGGAGGTCAGGAGGGAGGGAGGGGGGACAGACCACCCCACCAACCTGGGGGCCTGAATCAGCCATCACTCAGGAAGTGGGGGGGGGGGGGGGGGGGGGGGATGTGTTGCCATGGAAACAACAGCCCCCCCATCACGGTTCCCTTCGCTCCGCCTGCGAGCCTGCGGACCACACAGGCAGCCAAGGCAGGCAGGCAGCAGAGACCTACGGGCCCACGTCTGCGCCAAGCTAAGCTAAGCTAAACTAAACACGCACACGCCGGTTCAGCCCGGGCCGCGCGGAATGTACGGAGGTGGTGTGCACAGGGCGCGCCCGCCAGCGCACACACGCGTCCCCCGCACGCGCGCGCGCGTGTGTGTGTGTGTGTGTGTGTGTGTGTGTGTGTCCACCCCGTTGGTTGAGGAGGTTGTGGTTGAGGGAGAGGGAGAGGGAGGCACATGTGGTGGGTGGAGAGAGAGATGGAAAGAGAGAGGAGAGAGAGAGACACTCACAAACACACTCACTCTCTCTCTCTCCTCTCTCTCTCTCTCTCTCTCTCTCTCTCTCTCTCTATCCAAACATTCCAGGGGAAAGTATGCATTGCACAGCGCAGACAACATGTCTCCTCACTCCTCCCTTTCTGCAGACCTCTCCTCTCTTCTCCTCTCCCCTACGTCATGTCTCCGGTGGCAGCAGGAGAACCAGGAGGACATTCACTGTCCATTTGTTACATTGTGTTTACATTTATATGGCTCTATGCATCTCTGTGACACACACACACACACACACACAGTCTCTCCTTCATCTCCCTTTCATAAGCAGTCACCCTCCCACCTCCTGACAGTGCCCAGGAGGAGGAGGAGGAGGCCAAACAGACCATGACTAAACAATATTCAACCTCCTCCTCCTCCTCCTCCTCCTCCTCCTCCTCCTCCTCCTCCTGTGTGCCTACGGTACCCGCTGTGTTCCTCGGGTGCCCACTGTGTGACCTGCCAGTCGTGTTACCCATGGCAACAGCGGCGGGCCAACACGGGAGACAATGTCATGGCAGACGACGCATCCCTCCCCACATGGTTGCCAGGACGACAGGGGAGCAGGAGATGCCTGTGCCTAAAGTGCAGAGACTTTAGGCACAGGCCAGAGCTAACCCTGCTAGGGCATGCTAATCAAAGGGCAGAGCTAACCCTGCTAGGGCATGCTAATCAAAGGGCAGAGCTAACCCTGCGAGGGCATGCTAATCACAGTACAGAGCTAACCCTGCTAAGGATGCTAATCACAGTTCAGTAGATGGTAGACTTTACGCACAGGGCAGAGCTAACCCTGCTGGGCATGCTAATCACAGGCCAGAGCTAAGCCTGCTATGGATGCTAATCACAGTACAGCAGATGGTAGACTTTATGCACCGGGCAGAACTAACCCTGCTAGGGATGCTAACCACAGTAGAAGGAAAGCTTGCCGGGGGAACCGGGGGGGGGCTTTTTTGTTGTTTTTTGTGCACGCTAACAATGGCCGCCTGCAATGGATACGAGAGCGCGCTTGTGGGGAATAATCATTGTCGAAATGAAAGATGCCGTCTCTTGAGGTGTGTCTGGTGAAACGGTGCACCTGCTCCTTTGTGTTCAGAGAAGGGTGGTGGGGGGGGGGTTGATTAGCGATTAACGATAGCATACCTTGCACAGGCAGCGCCACGGTGATGTTCAGGTTACACAGGTGCCCGTGGCAGCACTCGACGATCTGGTCGCGGGAGGGCGGGGTCTTGCAGGTCATGGTGCTTTGCTCGTACACCTTGAAGCAGCCCTTCTGGGAGACCAGCACGGCGCCGTTCAGCGTCAGCGATGAGAAGCACTGGTGGCCCATGCAGCGCTGGTCCGCGGCACACGAGCTGCACACGCACTCGTGCTCCACGCGGCCCCCCGGCCCCGCCCCCGCCGCCACCGCCCCCGCCGCCGCACCTGTCCCCACCCCCGACGGCTTGGCGTCCTCCGCTGTAGGGCGGACAACACAGACACAGAGGGATTATTATTGTTGGTAAATGGTAAATGGATTGCATTTATATATCACTTTTATCCAAAGCACTTTACAGTATTGCCTCACATTCACCCATTCATACACCGACGGTGGTGACAACCATGCAAGGTAGCAACCAACACGTCAGGAGCAGTTAGGGTTTGGTGGTGTCTTGCTCAGGGATCGAGCCAGCAACCTTCCTGTTGCCAGACAACCGCTCTTACCTCCTGAGCTACTGCCACTCCTATTATCAGAATCTGAATGAGCTATATTTCATTTTGTGAAATTGGTGCATAACATTGAACATTAGTAATATAGAAAAACAAAAAATTGTTTTAAAGATGTATAAAAAATAAGCAACGTAAAGGTGCAATTTAAAGGGGACATATTATGCCACCGGGTGTGAGTGTGATTAGCCATTGCGAGCCGTTTCACAATTGCCATGTGAATACCGTCTAGTGACATCACAAGTGGCAATGTCCACCTAGAAGTATGATTACTAGATCAGTTTACCTGTCCGTAGTACAGTCCACTGGGTAGGCTGGTAGACTGGTCTATCTGATCATACATCTAGGTGGACATTCCCACATTAATGTGATGTCTGTGTCACTAGACGGTAGTCACATGGCAATTGTGAAACGGCTTGCAATGGCTAACCACAGTCACACCTGGTGGCGTAATATGTCCCCTTTAAAGAAAAGAAAAGATGTGTGTTAATGTAACGCAATAGTGTCTGTCCATGGGGGGGGGGGGGGGGAGAGAGTCAGTGGGGTTGTTAGATGTGATGTATGTGTTTGTGTTGTGTGTGTTGTGTGTATGGCGCCAGTCCAGGGCCGTGAGGAAAAGCCCCACCCTGGTGATATAGATATGGGATACGGGATATGATGAAGCCATCCATGCATAATGAAGCTGGGTCTCTGGTGGTGGGAGGGCAGGGGAATTGAACAAAAGAGGTAAAGTTGTATATCGACCTGCTGTGTGGAACGTTCATGTGAAAGGCAAGAACTAGAACTTCCGAATTCACTGGGGGTGTACAAAAAATAAATAAATGCATTCTTATAGTCTTGTATGATTCTGAATCGATGCACAATTTCCCAATAGATATATATATATATATTTCCCCTTTTATCTCACATTTGCCTTGGTGTGTTTGCATGATTGCCCAATTGATATAACTTTTTCAAATATAAAAACGACATAATCTTCATCATACAGACTTTCATGCCATCATTTGCATGTACAGAATTGAAAAAGAATTGACTATGAAGTGGAATCTAAATAAAATAATTGAAATAAAGTCGGATCAGGAGATACCAAAGGATTCCCGCCCCGATAACTCCCCACCACCTGCATGAATGCGCGCGTGAGTATGTGTGTGTGTAAAATGTGTGTGTATGAACGAAGAAGAAGCTAAGATAAGCTAGCTCACCTAGCTTAGCTCACAGGACTAAGCTACCTTACCTCTGGCGGCGGGCTGCACACTAACGTTCAGGTTGCACAGGTGGCCCTGGCAGCACCTGACGACATGCAGCGGGGAAGGGGGCGTGGCGCAGCGGGCCCGCCCCTCCGCGTCGTCCTGCAGGCAGCCCTTCTGTTGGACGGGTGAGCCGTCAATCACCCGCAGCGAGGAGAAGCACTGCTGGCCCCGGCAGCGGCCGGCCTCACAGGCCTCGCCCCCCTCGCAGGCGCACTCCTGCTCCCGGAGTACCGGCCGGCCGGATGGCCCCACCCCCGCCGCCCCTGGACCCGGCCCGGCCCCTGCGGCTCCCGGCCCCGCCCCTGCAGCCCCCGCCGCCTCTCCGCCTGGACCAGGAGGAGACGCGGATATGCAGAGTTAGGATCCATTACACAAACAACATTAGGGGCCCATTGAATTAAATGGCATTCAGTCAAACGGGAGCATCACATCACAGACAGAGAGAGAGCGAGGGAGGGAGGGGGAGAGAGACAAAGAGACAGAGACAGATAGAGAGGAGGCTGACTCGGTGGAGTCCCAGCAATAAAGGAGGTAATAATAATCAAAACCGGGAGCCATAAATATTATGGAGTCGTTAGGATGACACGTGGCATCTGCCTTCATTTCACTCATCTTTACTATTGGTTAAAAAGGTCCCAATGAAAATGCTAAAATGTTGTAGATCAGAAACAGTATTGTTAAATACTAAAGATGCAAGGCAAAAGTCCATTTGACGTGGTTCCCACATCTATTTGAACACCAACACTGTGATTAGCCTTATACATGTGAACTTCTCAATTGCGCTGTAGCCCATTGTTCTTTATCTTTATCATGTATATTGTGCCATTCTCAGTAATGTACTTTTCAATCTATATACATTAGTTTTTTTGCCTACTTCCTAAGTACTGTCGCCTGAGTTTCACTGTACAGAATGGCCCTGTCTTGTGATGTACATGTGACAATAAAATACTTTGACTTAATGAAGTTAAGTAAAAGAAAAAGAAAATACAAAAAGAACAAAAAAAAAGTAGAAAAAAAAGTATATAAATTCAAGCCTTTTCAATGACCCACGTCTTCTTTTTAGGTCCATTTTGTAAAAGGTTTAAGGCGTTGATTCAAGTTGACTAAGTTTCACAGAGTCCAAGGACCCACGTGGGAATGCTTATTTTACCGATAGAAAAGCAGAAAAGCACCTTGAGATTTTGTTGTATTTTAAAGTATGTATCATCATTTTCACATCATCTTTTCCATTTTACTGCACATCCTGTATGCTTATGTGTGATGAATAAACATATTGAATATCAATAAAATTAATTATTATTATTATTAAAAAGGGAAGAACCTTGTTCTGACTCTGGCTCCAGCGTGATGTTCATGTTGCACAGGGGGCCCTGACAGCACTGCAGCACCAGGGCCGGGGTGGGTGGAGCCTCACAGTCCACCAACAAAGATGGCGGTGTGGTCGCCACCCCCTCGGCGACGCAGCCCCTCCGAAGCAGCGCCGTCCCGTTGCCAACGGCCAGCGAGGCGAAGCATCGCCGGGCGAGGCATCGCGAGTTCCCACCGCACGCCGTGATGTCATCACACACACACTCCTCTAGCCCCGCCCAGCCCCCACCTGGACAGCAGAGAGAGAGGGAGAGAGACAGAGAGATAGAGAGGGGGAGAGAGACACAGGGAGAGGGAGAAACAGAGACAGACAGGGTAGGGAGGGAGAGAGACAGAGAGAGAGACAGAGAGAGACACACAGACAGAGAGAGAAAGAGAGACAGGAGACAGAGAGAGAGGGACAGAGAGACAGAGAGAGAGACAGAGAGAGACGGAGAGAGAAAGAGAGAGAGAGAGAGAGAGCCAGTAAACAGGAGAAAGACAGAGAGAGAGACAGAGACAGAGACGACAGAGACAGAGAGAGAGAGACAGACAGAGACAGAGAGACAGACAGAGAGAAAGACAGAGACAGAGAGACACAGTCAGAGAGACAGAGACAAAGAGCCAGACAGAGATACAGAGACAGAGGAGCAGACAAGAGACAGAGAGACACAGTCAGAGAGACAGAGACAAAGGGAGATTAATGTCAGACACATGATTTAGCAAGAAGACGATCAGCAGTCAACAACTAGAACGGTTGAGACATTTCTAACATTTTGATGTAAAAAAAAGAAGGGAGAAATAAATCACTATAATCATTAAAGCCACAGCTGTCTGGGTGTTTATCCCTCCAACCCCGCAGCCCCCCCCCCCCCCATAACATATGCTTATGAGTTATAAACATGATGGTGCAGTGTGTGTGGCGGCGGGGAGATTATTTTCAGGATTTTTTGCACCTAAATTGTCTCGCCAGACAATTTAGGTGCAAACGCCCCCTAGACTCCCGGTTGACTCTGGCCCCCCTGTAAGAAAGAGAGAAGAGAGAGAGAGGAGAGAGAGAGAGAGAAGAGAGAGAGAAGAGAGAGGAGAGAAGAGAGAGAAGAGAGAGAGAGAGAGAGAGAGAGAGAGAGAGAGAGAGAGAGAGAGAGAGAGAGAGAGAGAGAGAGAGAGAGGGGGAGAGAGAGAGAGAGAGAGAGAGAGAGAGAGAGAGAGAGGGAGAGAGGCAGAGACAGAGACAGGGAGAGAAAGACAGAAAAGGAGACAGAGAGACAGAGAGAGGGAGACAGACTCACCTTCCAGAGGACAGGAAGGCGGGAGGATCGTGACGAAGATGAGGAGGAGGAGTAAGAGGAACATCTCGACTGGTTGGTCACGTGGTCGATCTGCTGGGAGGAAGCAGATGTCATAGCAATACCATTATTATTAATACTAATATTATTATTATTATTACACTCCAGTATTTGCCATATTTGGAGAGCAAGATAAAGTGTCAGCAATCAGAGTGATGCAGAGTCCCAGGGGGTTTCTAACGCTAGCAATCCACGATCGTTAGCCAAAGCTACTTTACAGACAGACAGACAGATGAGATCGAGAGAGATCGAGAGAGAGAGAGAGACAGACAGAGAGAGACAGACAGAAGAAGAGAGAGACAGACAGACAGACAGACACCTTTTGGGGTTTTCAGAAGACAAAAAAAAGCACACAAAAAAAAGTCAATAGCAAGCAAGTTGAAAACGTTCCAACAAAGTGGGTCTCATGCCTTCCTGTTGTTGTCCTGGCAACAAGACAGTTGAGTGGCAAGCAATGGGAAGACTGGTGCACTGGGATTGGCTCTGCCCTGAGTCACCGAGTGCATGTGCGTGCATGTGCGTGTGTGCGTGCACATGCGTGTGTGTGTGTGTGTGTGTGTGTGTGAGAGAGCGAGAGAGAGAGAGAGGAGGGGGAGGAGAGGCCCAGAGCGCCCAGCAGGGAGGCTGATGCGCAGGGCTCCCCGACCACCACCAGCAGCCAGCACTACCACCAGGAGCCCGCCCTAATCCCCCAGCAGTTAATGCCGTCTGGGGGTTGCGTCGTCGCAGAGAACGGCGTATCTATCCGTGTTCGCCTGCTTACCGCCTGGGGGCCGGGGGGGGGGACGGGGGACAGAGACTGCTTTGAGCTGTCCACCCTCCTTCTGAAGCCCTCCGTTTCATACGCATCATGTGGGAGTAGTTATGTGTGTGCGCGCGTGCATGTGTGTGTGCGTGTATGCATGCCTCCTTAATGCCGTGCTAAACACAGATCGGTTATATCGGCCGTGTGCATGTGTGTATGTGCGTGCGTGGGCGCGTGCACGTACCTCTGTGCCCCCGGTGAACCCAGCTCTACGTGCACGAGCATGGCGGTTAGTGAGTGCAAGAGCCTTTTAACTGGTTAACTGGACTCCCAGAAATGATGGAGAGAGGAGAGAGGAGAGAGAGAGAGAGAGAGAGAGAGGAGAGAGAAGAGAGAGAGAGGAGAGAGAGAGAGGAGAGAGAGAGAGAGGAGAGAGAAGATAGAGAGAAAGGATAGAGAGAGAGAGAGAGAGAGAGAGAGAGAGAGAGAGAGAGAGAGAGAGAGAGAGAACACCAAGGACACGTTTTAAATGTCAGAATAACCCAGGCGATTAATACAGGTCCCATCTGTCCTCAAAACTACCACCGAATTGCCATTATTGGATTCATTTCAAGTCATTTTTTTTAATTATATATTACAATGCTTTGGCAATGGTGGGGGGAAGCAGAATTAAACGGTGCTTGGCAATGCTGGGGAGAGAGGTTCTTAGAAAACGTTAGCTGCGTGGCGTCGCAGCTATAAAACAAACAAAATCGTGAAGTGACTGAAGCACATGTCCCGCCCCCGCCCCCGCCCCCCTCCTCGGTCTGGAACCCGGGGGTCCAGAGCTGCAGGATTAGGATTCTGCTCTCATGTCTCCTGGCCCGGAGGTGCAGATGTACCGAAAGGGGGGGATCTGAAAATTCATTGATGTTTCTTTTTTTTCCAGTCCAGTGGTATCGTTGCGTTAACATCTTTAACATCTTTTGAGTTATTATTATATTCTAAGTTGTTATATAGAAGGTCATCCCAGCCGCCCCTCTCTCTGCTTTTTAAATAATGTTCCATCTCCTGACCCCCACCCTCCTGCCTTGCCGCGTCAATGCCACAGTCGCACTGTGGAGAGACACTGTGCTACTCAAAGTTAATCAGCAATTCCGTCTACTCCCTTAAGCTTGGGGGAGGGAAGGGGGCGACAGGCTGGCGGGCTGGAGCCTGGAGGTTAGGGATGGGACAGGAGGACATGGGGTGGGGAGGGGTACTGAAAAGACCACCCCGCCCCGGGGGGACCGTGAAGATTGTGGCGTCGTCTGTGAACTTAATGCCTAGGGAGCCTTGCGTCGTCACCAGGGCATCCAGGGGTGGAATGAGCACGCAGCCCTGAGGGACTCCAGTGGGATCGGTGCACCCAGTCTCTCACCACCACCACCACCACCACCACCACCACCACCACCACCCAGGGTCTGCCCGACCCGGGTCAGGTGGAGGTGCATGATCCAGTTGTTAAGAAAAACAGAAAAACTCGGGAACGGGAACGGAACTTAGCGGGGGGCCGGGCACAAGAGTGTTCAATGCTGCTGAGCTGCTAGTGAGTGACAGTCTATGAGCCACATCCCTCACGCATCATGTGCAGGCAGGTGGGAGAGAGGGGGGGGGGGGTGAGCTCACATCACACGCGTGTCTTAAATAACGGAGGAAGGGACTGCGGACATCTGGCGATCATCACAGCTGCGGCAGCTGGCAGACAGGAAACCTGACTCACATCTACACACACACAGACACACGTGCAACCAGTGTGTGTGTGTGTGTGTGTGTGTGTGTGTGTGTGTGTGTGTGTGTGTGTGTGTGTGTGTGTGTGTGTGTGTGTGGAGGGTGTGTGTCTCCATCACTGCATATTGTATCCTCTGCCAGCGTTCTACAGCAGGGTTGACACTCTGCCATGGGTGTATGTGTGTGTGTGTGTGGTCATCCAACCCCCACCCCACTCCCACCCCTGTCAAACCCAGTGATGTAGTATCATCAACCCGGTGATATAGTACCGTAGTACCCCCCGATGATGTAGTACTCCAGCGCAGTAGTGAACTATTTATTTCGAGTTTGTATAACTTTCCGATGCCACACTCGACCTACGGAGAACACAGATGGTAATAACTATCACACACATGCTGAAGTCATATTCCCTCCCAGACATGGGTGGTGGGTGGGTGGGTGGGTGTGTGTGTGGACCAATTTGATGAGCTCTTAAGAAGTTGATCCACGGCTTAAAACGATTGCTGATGATGGTGATTGGATGATTAAATGATTAGCGACGGGGGCAATCAAACACGCCACTCAAAATACTGCCACAATATTTCCCGCCTAAAAAAAGAAAAAGACATCAGCCAGCCACACAACTTCTTTTAAGCAGTTTAAAAAAACCTAAAAACACTACATGATTGTTCAACACAACAGGTTCGAAGAGAACTATGCCAATGAATCATAAACATCTTTTAAAACGGCTCGTGCGCAGAATACGTTGTGCGCACCGCAGTTCCGACACCGTTTTTATTCCAAAGGTGACATTTGTCGAACGCGCAACGCATCGCGAAAACTCAAAGGACGGCGAGTGAGACGGTAATTGGGTGGAAGGGGCCGAGCTGCTCTCCTCCCCTGCTAGTCAGCCTCGCTGATTTGTATTCAGGTCAGGGAGGAGGAGGAGGAGGTGGTGCAGGAGGAGGAGGTGGTGGTGGTGGAGGTGGTGGAGAGGAGAGTGACAAAAACAGTGTTTTGTCTGATGCACGAGGCGGTGTGGTGTGGTGCGGGAGGAGAGGAGGAGAGGAGGATGAGGAGGGAGGGGAGGAGGAGGTGGAAGAGGAGGAGGTGGTGGAGGAGAAAAAACTGTTTTGTCTGATGCGCGCGACAGTGTGGTGCGGGAGGGGAGGAGGAGGAGGAGGGAGGGGGAGGAGGAGGAGGTGGTGTGCGGGAGGCTGGAGCAGGCCCTGCAGGAACTGCTGACTCATCGTCACACTGTGGCGAGGAGGCAGATGATGATGATGATGATGATGAGGATGATGAGCGGTGGAGTGTGTGTGCGTGTGCCCGTGCGTGTGCGCGTGAGCTGCCTGGCAGCCTGGCACCGTTGCCACGGCACAAAATAGCCTCCCTGACAGAGCCGCAGTGCACCGCAGGAGGGCCGTCGGGGGGAGGGGGGAGGGGGGAGGGAAGGGGGGGGCGGCGAAGGATACTAGGACAATGCGGCTGTCTGCTCCCGTTTCGGGTCCCCGATGCGGTCCCCGTGTCCCGGACCCAGCGGCAGAGGGTGGAGCGTTGGGGGGGTAGAGGGGGGGAGAGGGTGGGGGGAGCGCCAGACTGGCCACTGCTCTGAAGCGTGGGTGTGATGCGCAGAGGGATGTGAGCGCACCTGTTGTTTTCAGGAGGAGGACAGGAAGTGCAGACCAGAGGGCGGTGGTGGGAGGC
>PIJE02000114.1:492203-505945 GCA_002895965.2 Coryphaenoides rupestris | reverse complement strand
CTAACAAAGTGCATCCATCTTGTTTTAGTGTTAGATATTGGTGTTAGAAGTGAGTGATTCAAATCCTCCCACCGAGTCACTCACTGATCACGTAGACGCCGTTGTTAGGACGACCTTCCCCATTTACGTGTCTTCAACCACACACACACACACACACACACACACACACACACACACACACACACACACACACACACACACACACACACACACACACACACACACACACACACACACACACACACACACACACACACACACACACAAACACACACACACACACACATCAGTCAGCGCTTTGGACTGCTAGAATCCAGAAAACGGTGGGGTGGGGGAATCTACCTGAGTAATGTGTTTATGCCCTTGATGCAAACCAGCAGGAGAGACGACGACGTAGACGACAGAAAAGTACTGCAGCCACAGCGAAAAAAATACATCAATGCGAGCGTAATATTGCAATAATACAATAATAATGTATTATAATACAATAATAATGTGACATTGAAACAACACTCGTGATCGACCACAAATTTTCACAAACTATTTCACATTTAGTTAAGCATCACAATATGCTGGAGAATAGGAGGGTCTAAAACTCCATTGTTAAATGCCTTGTAGCCATGTCTCTTTCATTTAGGCATCAAACACCCTCCCACAACACACACTCCCGGTTAATTTACTATGACACAGATGCACACCGAGGCGCCCGTGGTCTCACCTGTGGTGCACAGCCACAGGTGAGACCACGTGTGTAGTTTGAACGGAAACTGTGACAGGCATTTTTTGGGGGGTGATTCGACATTAAGTTGGGGCGGCAGTAGCTCAGGAGGTAAGAGCGGTTGTCTGGCAACAGGAAGGTTGCTGGTTCGATCCCCGGGCTCCTCCTCCTAGCTAAGTGTGGAGGTGTCCCTGAGCAAGACACCACCTAACCCTAACTGCTCCTCATAGGGGTGTCCCTGTGCAAGACACCACCTAACCCTACCTGCTCCTGACGTGTTGGTTGTTACCTTGCATCGTTCCAGTGTGGAAGGTGTCCCTGAGCAAACCCTAACTGCTCCTGATGTGTTGGTTGTTACCTTGCATGGTTGTGTGTGTGTGTGAATGTGAGGCAATACTGTAAAGCACTTTGGATGAAAGCGCTATATAAATGCAATCCATTTACTATTATATTACAATGTGGCCGAAACTGTTTCATAATAAATAAGATATAGATAGAACATGACACAGTTTGTCATGATAGGTTTGTGTGTCAGCTCCAGAGCGGCTTTGAACAGAGCTGGCAGAACTGTCTGGTGGAGGTGGAGCGATGCAAGGTACATTAGTTCACGATTCAAACTGATCTCAATTCATCCAGATAACATAGCAGCTAAAAAACGCTAAAAGAGAAAACATATTTCCTTACTTTGAATGGTGGATGTTTTGAAGCAAGGACGTTTCACATGTTATTATTACAGTGTAGGTATGCCCCCTTAGATGCTACTGTAACCTTCAGTGCTTGTGCCACGGTTCCACAATTCCCCACAATAATATAATTCCTGCCTCCCTGCTTCTTCCCGCAGGAGGCGCTGTGTACTCTAGAGCTGTCAGAGGAGCAGGTCCAACACATCCTCAGCTCCCGCAGGAGGCGCTGGGGGTAAAAATGAAAAACTCTTGCTTGTAACACAAGAGACTAGATACGAAGGTTGAGGCAGGGTCCAACTTATCCCAAGTTCTATCCTCATAGTCTACACCAGATCCTCTCTCTGATTGGGTCGTGTCGGAGAGGTCAGGCGCCGACCCAACAGGTACTACTCCCAGCACGGCGAAGTAGGGGACCATCAGTGTGAGGAACGGTCAAGAGGATGCGAAATATACGGTGCAGTAGCCATGCATCCTATTCCATCATGTGTGCTGTTACTTATCAACTCAAGCGAGTTTATCTCTCTGTTGTTATGTATCCTGTCCTGTCCTTGGCCCAGTACTGCTTCACAGACTATCTTATTTATCTCGAACCTTACTCAGCGACTTCACTACACTCCGACGATCTACACTACAACCTCCACCATCTCTACACTACACCTTCCTCGAGTCATTTGCGAGCTACGTATCGACAAGGGCTGTCCTCAAGCGCGACGTGCACGCAATGCACATAATGGCACAAGCGTAGGATTAATGGCGAAGCTCTGGACTTGTTTAGTGCTTGTGTGGATATATGCTGTCAACGACGATGGCGTCTACGCGGAGCGGCGTTGCTATGGGAGACGCACAGCCGAGCTGTGGAGAACAGAGAGAAGCGGCTTGAGGAGCAGCTCTGCCTCCTTCGACGTCAACAGGAAGAGGAAATAGAGGTCTGCACTCCACAGGGAGAACTGTTCCAATTAGAATTTTGAATTCTCTAAACGCTAAGGAAAGGTGCTTCAATGCTTCCTTCCATACTTCCTTTAACATCGGATACACTGGACCTTCCTTTACGAAAGGGAAGGAGATAGTGCCGTCCCACAATTCCTTGCAGCAGGAACATTTAAGTGATCATCATGTAAACAATAAGACTAATTGGGATTATTGTATGAGCGGACAGGAGGATGAGTGTGAGCAACCTTTCTCAATGTGACAAGCATTATGTGTTATACTGATCGGCTGTCTGTTGGCTTGTTTATGTGACCCATTTTCATCATACTGATACGTTTCCACTACATAATTAGTGTCCGAATTCCCCATATACTTGTTCCCGAAATAGTGTACTATGTAGTGTTCACTATATTAGGGATTAGGGAATGAGGGAACAAGTGAACCAAATGGAACATGCCCTTAGTCTTGATTATTTAGGGGCAGGATAGCCTTGTGGTTCGGATGTTTCGACTCCTAGTCGAAAGGTTCTCGGTTCGAACCCTAATATCTGCAGTCTACAAGATGCCCCCTAACCCCTACCTGCTCATTCATGACAGAATCCCTGTAACTGGTTTTGGATAGAAGCATCTGCTTCATGACTAAAGAAAGTAAATAGTAATTTAAAAGCTAAGACAACCTTTCCCATGGCACTTCACATGTTGTTTTCCAGGAAAAGGAAGCTAATTTAGACGTCTTGCTGGACAGACTGCGGCAGGAGAGCACTAAGGAGGCGTTGAAGGCTTCCCTGGGTAGAGCCCTCGTCTCCCTCGACCACATCGCCAGCAGGTGGGTTTTCTCAGAATCTCTCAGACATGACAAGAGCATTCAGGGAGGGATGGGATGTGATCCATCAGGATTTCACTGGATCTTGCGAAAGGGACAAACCAATCTGGATGGAGATCCCACTTGAACTGTTAGTTAATGTAGTTAATGTAGAACCTCTTAACACAATAGCCAATAGCCAACATGAAGAACTCAATGCCTGTGTGTGTGTGTGTGTGTGTGTGTGTGTGTGTGTGTGTGTGTGTGTGTGTGTGTGTGTGTGTGTGTGTGTGTGTGTGTGTGGGTGTTGTCTGTGTATGTGTGTTGTGTGTGTTGTGTGTAGTTCTAATGTGTGGTACAGCAAAATGGACGACGTGCTTGAGGGTTTTCCCGCTCTTCTTGTGGACGAGCTAAACACCTACAGCGCTGCGGTCAGCCAATATTACCATGTGGCCGACGTCCACACTCTGGTAACTATAGCAAACACACACACACACACACAGGTGTCAAGTCTCAAGAGGTGTCCATCTATTCGTATGGTTTAAACCGAAGCGATTGTTGTTTTACGCAGACGACAGAAGAACTACGCTCCTTCTACCATCATGATAACCTGGGTCAGTGTGTTCACCTGTCTGTCTCTCTGTCTGTCTCTCTGTCTGTCTGTCTGTCTGTCTGTCTGTGGTCTTACTACTTCACCGATGTGAGCCTATCTTTGTGTTCCTCATTGTGTCTCATTGTGCTTTCAGACTGGAACAGTATAAAACGTCACACGTCACATGACAGTAACTACCATTCACCGATGTGAGCCTATCTTTGTGTTCCTCATTGTGTCTCATTGTGCTTTCAGACTGGAACAGTATAAAACGTCACACGTCACATGACAGTAACTGTCCAATCAGCGCACATAATGAGTTAGACCACACCCAGGCTGTCTGGGATGGGCTACTCAAGGAGGTAAGGATGGTCCAAGGAGTTTAGAGGGGGTTTACAGTAGGGTTTACAGTGTAATAACACCTTCATAACTCATAACATTTCCATTGCTAACAGAGCGAGATGAGGGGGCAGAGTAAGAGAGAATCCTTGAAGGTTTCTACACTGAGCCATAGGGTCAATAGTACCAACTTGTTGCTTAAGTTTCATGAGATACCTTCTATCATCATTCTTCTCTCTTAGGGGGGGGGGGGTAAACTGTGTCGCTGGTGGGGACTTACTGGTGGTTATTGATTTCTGGTCTTCTGGATTCACAAATGTGGGGCAAAAAGCAAGAGAGGAGACAGGAGTCTGCTGTCTACACACACACACACACACGCACGCACACAGGCACACACACACAGGCACACACACACACACACACACACACACACACACACACACACACACACACACACACACACACACACACACACACACACACACACACACACACACGCAAAAACACTGTAGTAGTCCTCTTGGCTACACTCTTACCAGACTCTATGCACATTTCATGAGCCCCCATTCGCTGGCTCCGGTGCCCTCGTCTTATCCCCTGGCTCCTGGGGAGGTAGGGATCCCTGCTGTGTGCTGTGCTACCTTCTGGTGGACCGATTTGCGGATGAAGTTAGTGTTCATAAAGAGAGATTGAGAGTGACTCCCCCTGTCTCACTTCCTGTCTCCTCCTGAAAAACACAGTGCCCACTAAGTCCCAGCTTTCAGCTCAGAGTAGTTTGGTTACATAACATCTTAGAATTATTATGAAGGGCTTCAGGACTCTCAATAATATTGAAGAGGTAAAAGACTGAAAAGAAAGAAAGAAAGAATGAAAAGAAAAGAAAAGAAAAAAGAAGCTGGAGGAACCGAACAATAAACCATCGACGGGAGAATTCAAAACGACAGGCGAGTTCCCATGATCCCCTCTGCCTCATGTGGTGCCAGAAGCCACCAGCTTAACCCAAACACACTACACTACTTTCTGACAAGTCCAGACAGACTCACACACACACACACAAGGCTAGACAAACACGCACGTCTACCACGACAGCGAGTCACACGCGGCTCCCCGGAGACGCTGCTCTCCGACAACCAGACGAGAGAGGCAGACAGACAGAGCGAGGCCGGGAGAGAACACAGGTTACACAAAGCATTTATATATACACATCAACATTGTGATACGAGGCTGTAGATATCGTTTTTGGATCTTGGATATCATGATGGGGCATGAGTTGTCATTTCCAGTTTCAAAGGCTGCACTATATTAAAGTGATGTCTCTTACTGAGCTACTCGAGTTCCATTATTGGTCTTTATGCACACAATCAAAAATCTTGTGGTGTAAATAAATACGCGGTGAACGGACCAATCTCCAACCCCACGATTTCCCCCCCATAATCGCCCAGCCCTCCATACAGCCTGTTCTTCTTCTTCTTCTTTCCCTTCCCCCTCACTCCTCCACCCCCCACCCCCCACCCCCACCGTCACCACAACTTGAGAGCTACACCTCGTGGTGCCGCGGCAAGAGACCCAGATCGCCGCTCAGACTTCACGTCGTCGCCGATTCGTCGTCGCGGTCGCCGCAGAGCCAGCCGGCCACTCCTGCTCTCGCTAATGACAGTGTGTAACCCGACTCCCGCACCAGCGCCACCACCAGCGCCACCACCAGCGCCACCACCCACCACGCCATCACCCACCCCACCCCATCCCACCCCACCCCCAGCACAACATGGCCGCCGCCGTTTCCTTCTCCCTCCATATTGTTCCTGCCCAGAGTGAGCCAGCTGCTTGCGACAGCCAGATTACTGTGAGAAGAGAAATGATTGCTGTCAGAGAGGACTCTTTCCCCCCTTTCTCTCCCTCTCTCTCTGGCTGGGGTTCTCTCTCTCACCCCCACCCCCTCTCAGGGGCCTCTGTGGGCAAATTATACACTTTATGGCCCTCAGAAAAGAGCAGCTGCACCAGGGGGGGTCCGGCGAGGAGAGGCCAGCAGAGAGCGGAGACCGGATCGTGAACCGAGGTCCGTCCGCGGTAGCAGAGGACCAACAACAACACTTCCGTCCGCTTCAATATAGTTTGACCCCCCCTGGCTGCACAGCATATTCACTTGTGATGATAGCAAAATAGTCAAATTAGTGAATAACCTCCCTGATTATACTTCTATATACTTAAGAATGTTTCAAGAATTCCCTTCGGGATGAATATAACAGGTAAAAGTTCTATCTTATCTTGCCGACGACCGCCGGAATTGGCAAGAGTCATGGATTTCAAATAACAAACAAAAGAAGAATGCCAAGTTATGATCAGAATAGAGAGAACAAACGCGACACAACATAACACACTTGGGGAAAAGGGTTTTCACAAGCGGTGAGCGTTTGGAATGAAGGGCATTACAATGATGCAGTCATCTGCCATCTGGTTGGAATTGCATTGTTAGGGATCTCTTTAAGGGAACCCCCCCCCCCCCCGGGGAGGGGAGACCGTCAGACAGACCGACTCACTGCTCGTTCACTACCAAACAATGACTGTCACAGAGGGGGGGGGGGGGGGGCAGGATTACAGACAGAGCTAATCAGACGAGCTCCAGGTAAGATAGACATACACATACACACATTCAAACCAGAGAAGAGATATTCACTGAGGGGGGGGGGGGGGGGGTTAGGGTTTAGGGTTCAGGACACATGACTCGATCATGAGTCTGCTGCTGGCAGCCAGGGGGTCCCTTGATCTGAGAGTCATCTGCCGCCGGTCCCCGGGGACTCACTCAGGACTCAGGAGCCACTAGATAGAAACCAGGGGAGCTGCAGATAGCTGGGGCAGGGGCCAACGATCGGAGACGCTGTCCAGACCCAGACGGACACACCACCGGCCTAATGGACCACATCCGCACCGACGCACGCACCACCACATAACCAGCCACCACCACCAGCGGTGGCAGAGGGGCTTAAGCATCTCACCATGCACACGCAATCAAAGCCGCTTTGCCCTGGAAAAATATATAGCCCTGGCTGTGTGTGTAAAACGAGCTTTCAGCACCTCCTATGGCGCTTGATTGCTTGAAGTCTTCTTGGGTCCTTCTCTCCAGTCGTGAGTCTGTTGACGCCCCGGCTAATTAAGCGCGCCAAAACACCGGTGGTGTGTTGTCATTCCTGGACGTCTTGGCGGGCCCCGTTACGGTGCCAAACTGGTCAGACCGTTGACACCTACACCCCCCCCCCCCACCCCCACCCCACACACTAATGGTATAGCCTCCTAGATGCGAGCTGTTACGCTTGTCCGACTTCCTTCCAGCCATAAATCACCTCAACTTGGTTGTTCCGGATGTAGGTGTAAGACTCGCTGTTGGTTTATACAAATAACTTTCCTGCACAGATAACATCAGCTCAGGTGACACACGAATGCTGTGACACCAAGATGGCTACTTTTACAATCGCCCCGAACGTGGATGTGTGAACAGAGGCCTTAACATGTTATGGACACATTGAACAAGCAGAATACGTTGTATGTAGTAAACACCACCACATGCAAACGTGTGTATTGTTGAATGTTTCTAGAAAAAAAAGTTGTTTCTTCCATTTAGGCTCATAAAAAAGCAACACACACACACACACACACAGCACACACACACACACACACACACACACCACACACATCACACACACACACACACACACACTACCACACACACACACACACACACACACACACACACACACACACACACACACACAAAGCTGGGGCTTTCAGACTGGCGCCGTATGAAGTCTGCCGTCTCCCCACAGCGGGGTTTACTTTAGCTTTTGCTCTACAATCTTATCTCAGTTCTAGACTTATTTCCTGTAGCAGCTTGTTCGCCCTCTCCCAGACGGAGTTGGACCCCCGTCCCATCGGCAACACACATGTAACCCCTGTGTTTTGCTCTCGTTTCTGCTGGTATGTCTGAACTGAACACGGATCATGGTATCTCAGTGGGGTCGTTTTACTCTGATCAATCACAATTTTCGACTGCTAATCAATGCGTCCATCAAAGTCGTTCATTATGCATGTCCCCTCCTCCCCTCTTGCAGGACGACAGGGTCTATTGTGATGCTCATGGCTCAGCATGGGATAATGAACACACACACACACACACACACACTCACACACACACACACGCACACACACGACCCCGTCGAGAAGGACCCTCCTGACAACATTTAAATGACAACAGTACAGTAAGAATGAAGCAAGGAGTTGCAATAATGTCTTCAACCCCCCCCCGCAGAAAATGAATAAATGGGGAAAACATACATACATACATATATGAACACAAGTAAGAGTCAACAATGTCAACACAGCTAAGCAGCAACAATGTACAGAACTTTTGTTTTGGGGGGGGGCACTGTATCTAAGGGGGCGAGTGTGTGTGTGGGGGGGGGGGGGGGCGGGGGGCGGGGGGCTTAAAAAAATACATAAATAAAAAGAATAATAAGCTATGCAAGCGTTTGGTTTTAAGATCAATAAAAAGTAAATAAATAAAAAGTAGGCGACATAATAATCATAACAATAATAACAACCAGGCAACTGTGTGGAAAAGCAGCATAACTCACACTAACTCACACGACCGAACCACACACACACAGACACACACACACACAGACACACACACACACACACACACACACAGATTTACAGCGACTGGTCTCAAAGCTCAGCGAGAAAAGTAGTGTGGGTTCGTTCTTTTTTTGACGGAATGAACAAACAACAAACTTACCTTGTTGATGGATTATAATATTTATAATATTTAAAGTGCCGTCCAAGTGTGTAAACTCCGAGCTACTCTGCCATCTCCCGAGGATCGGACGACAACACCGCCGCGCTTGTTGTGAAGTCTGGGAAACGGCGAAGTCGGCGTTTTACCGCCAACATGATGATCCGTCCTCCGCCAGCGGGTCGACTGGTTCTCGTCCTCGTCTCCTTGTTTGTGGATCGCAGGGGGAGGAAGTTACCGCGGACCTCCTCCGCGGGTGTAATTGGAGGAGCCGTCCACGCCGCAGCGTTTCCCCTGCGCATACCCGACACGGCCACTAGGCGCGCACGATCCACTGTAACTTGTGTAACTTAGACCAGTGGCTCTCTCTCTCTCTCTCTCTCTCTCTCTATATATATATATATATATAGTAAATAAGGAAATTATTGTGCCAGGTTGCATAGCAATAGAAAAAAACAATAGAGAGATAAACAGTGGAATAATACAAATAAAATAACAGATTTACAAATGTACGTCTAAGTCCTAGGAGAAGTATAAAAATATACGTAAGATAAGATATTCAGTCCGCAAAAACAGTATAATAGAAGGGTAATAATAATCATGGTAAGAGGAAGTATTGCACATGATAAAAAGAATATTAAGAATATTGCACATAATGATGAAAGGTAATGTAGCATGGTATGTGTGTAGTGTATATATATATATATTATATTCGTAATAGTAGTAGTAGTACAATAACATAATAGAGTTATATGATATACTATGTGCACGTACATCATTACATAGTAGTATCAAAGAAGCAAGAACGCATTCATTCCAAGAAGCATGTATATCTCCTCTCATCATCATGTGCAATATTCTTAATGTAATGTGCAATACTTCCTCTTACCATTATTATTATTACCCTTTTATTAGGCCTACACTTCAATTATTGCCAAATTGTTTTCGCGGACTGAATATCTTATCTTACCTATATTTGTATACTTCTCCTAGGACTTAGACTAACTGTACATTTGTAAATCTGTTATTTTATCTTTTATTATTCTACAGTTTATCTCTCTATAGTTTTATTCTATTACTATGGCAACCTGGCACAAGAATTTCCTTCGGGATCAATAAAGTTCTATCTTATCGTATCTTATCTTATTAAAATTAAAATATAAGACAAATGTGGAGAGACCATGGATGTTTAATGATAAAAACAAGAGAATGCCCCGGAGAAGGATACATGTCCATGTTCATTTCTTTTTATTAGTAGGCTATGGCGTGACACAACTTATAGCTAAATATTATAACATATTGATATGAAAATGAAATGCTGGTTGTACTTGAATAACATATTAGTCATAGTTCTACTTATTATTGTACAGTGGTGCAAACCAATATTTCGTTAGAGCATTAGTTAATATCATTAACTTAACCCTCAATGCAATTACAGTACCAGCCTTCAACATGAGTTAGGCCTATATATTTTAGATTAATGAACACGTTATACGTTTTTCCCAGTGAAATGGTCGCAACCCCATGGTACAATAAAACAATAGACACATAAACAGTAGAATAATACAAATAAAATAACAGATGTACAAATGTACAGTAAGTCCTAGGAGAAGTATAAAAATATAAGTAAGATAAGATATTCAGTCAGCAGAAACAATTTGGCAATAATTGAAGTGTAATAGTGTAATAGTGTAATTAATAACATAGTAAGAGAGGCACAGTATCGACACCATGTGTTATTAACACCACATTTTGGTGATTAAATGGAAACTTAAGTGAACAATGCACATTGTTTATTCCTCTCGTGTAATAAACACACGCTACTACTGTTACATGCATTGTAGCGGTTCGCGGGTAGCGGGGTAGCGCGGGCGGGCCGCTCTGTGCGCTGCGGGTCTATGGGACAACAGTCGGTTACCATAGCGACCGTCTGGAGGTCCATACCCAAGCAGAGTCGGCGCTCCTCCATCCATTCAGCCTCTCCTCGGTTCACGGGTAAGTTACACACATAGATGGCTATTTCTATTATTTCTGCACCTTCATTTTTTTTAAAAAGCCAGACAGATGCGAGTACGACTTTTTTTCTTTCATTAATAATAATAATAATAATAATAATATTATTATTATTAGTAGTATTATTATTATTTGGATTGAGTTGCACTTTAATAACAGTCTGGATGTTTGATATTTGTGTGACGACATGTGCTGGGTTTTGTTTCCTATTTCCAATAGAAAAACACAACAATAGTTATCATGAATAGCGACCTGCAGACGACCAAATCGGGCAAGTACACCGACAGGCCTCAACAACACTGAGTCACTGGCACATTTTTTTCTTAAAGGCAGATCGTTATTATTATGTCATGTTAAGGTGCTTTTTTTTTTTCCTTCAATTTTTTTCCACGATCTACAGCAACCCACTGCGAAATGCATCGTGAAAATCTACGCGTGTTGGATGCATGACACGGCGGGTTTATTTAGTTTAAGCGTAGCAACCATGTGTTGTATTTCTAGTGTGACGTTAACGCGGCGCACGGAGCCACGGTTACTAAAAAGGCTACTTCCGTAGCAACATGAATGAGGCTTTTTTTTTTATTTATTTTTTTACGTAAACATTTTTAGGCACTTTTTACTGAACTAACTGCTTTGTAAAAAATAATAATAATAATTGTACGTCATGAAATATTCACTTCGAAGTCGCTTTTATTGTTTGTATTGTTTTGACTGAGCCCCGCTGCTGCTGCTGCTGCTGCTGACTCATGTTTCAGGGACGCTTAAGGTGCGTTCCAGTTGGACGCGGAAAATCCGGCTTCCAAGTACAACTGGAACGCACCAGGGGCTCCTTGCTTGCTGCCTCGGATCAATCTGACACGTGACAGCGTGACTATGTGATTACAGATCAAAGGCAATGTCAAGTCAAGATAAAAGGCAATTCAAAGTGTTTATTGTCACGTGTACATCAGAACACTGAACAGTGAAACTCTGGTGACAGTACGCGAAAAAAATATAAAATAGCAAGAAGAGAATGTACACACACACACACACACACACATACATACATACATACATACATACATACATACATACATACATACACACACACGCACATACATACACACACACGCGCATACATACACACATACATTTACATTTACATTTACATTTAGGGCATTTGGCAGACGCTTATCTCCAAAGCGACTTACAAAAAATATATAGTACAAGAGTAATAGTACATACATACATACACACACACACACACGCATACATACAGTACATACATACATACATACATACATACATACATACATAGGCCTCCATATATATTGAGCGGCACAATATAGATAATACAATAACAACACAATATACATAATAATGATAACAAATATAAAATGTTACGTTGAATCCAGAAGTATTGAATATTGAGTATTATGTACGTATGTCCCTGTCCATCCCTCATCCACGCCATGCCACAGGTTTAAAGACCGGGTACCAAAGTACCAGCGGGCCCACCTCCCAGATCCCGGGACTGTCCACGGACACTGCCTGTGCACCAGAGGAGAAGGCCCGCGGCCGGAGGGTGGGGGTCCTGGAGACGGACTCTGACTATGTTAAGCTAGCCAAACAGGGCGGACAGAAAGGTATTACACCTCCTCAACAGACACGGCCACTCTGTGAGATATTCATTATTTTGTCCCCCGCTGCTGTGCTCTGGACTGTGTTTTATTTATTTATGATCCACCGGCAGGCCTTCTTTGGCACGAGGAGACGCAGGTTTCCAAACCCGTCCAGTACACGCCTGCAAACTGGTTTGGCAGTGACCAGGCCGACGACAACGGGAACCAAAGGTAGTGTAGCCGGGGCTACAAATTGTATGACTGTAGAAATCCTGATCTTCTGAATCCATAGAATGCTCTGGGGATATCACGGTTATATCTCCATTTATCTGAGCCTTCATAACAGGTAGCTCACCACAATAGTTCATGAACACAGACCGTTTTAACATATTTATTAGTTAGTTATGCATGTATTATACACTCGTTAAAAAGGAGCTTGGCGGGGACCCATTAAACTATTACCTTTATGCTTTTCACACTACACTTAACCCCGGGTTAAGCAGCGTTTCACACTTGCATTTTTGAAAGTGGGTTAGCACCGCTTTTAACCCTGGGTTAACTAACCCTGGGTTAACTAACCCTGGGTTAACTAACCCTGGGTTAACTAACCCTGGGTTAACTAACCCTGGGTTAACTAACCCTGGGTTAACTAACCCTGGGTTAACTAACCCTGCTACGAAGCAGGGTTAGCACCGCAATTGCGGGGCCAAGAACACTAGTGTGAAATGAATGTGGGGTTAGAAGGTAACAGCGATATCAACGACTATCCATCCAATCACAGACCGCAACCTCACCTCATTTACATATTAATCGCACGCGCATCTGTGAAGGCGATCTTGAAATTAAAATTAATTAATTAATTTCTCTGTACTTAAAATAAAATCGAAAACCTCCTCATATACTCTTCTCTTCTCCAGTTTATTCTCTCTCGTCGCTCTCTCGCTCTTTTTGTGTGTGTGTTTAATTACTATCGCCATCACAGCGGCGTGATGACGTCATTTTGACAGCTAAGCCGGCTAAAATGTAAACAAAGGTCACGTGCTGGGCCGGGCCAATCATTTGATCAATATTAACAGTGCCTTGGCAAACTCAAGAAGAAGCATAGGACAAGTTCTATTCGTGATCAGGTCGAGTCATGTCAATTTTATTTGTATAGTAACACAGCAGTGATAATTTGCTTGATCTCCTTCAACAAATGTCCTCTTTGTGAGTCGCTTTGGATAAAAGCATCCAAATGCTCTAAATCTAAATGTATGAGCCTGTCATTTGCATACATGCAGAC
>PIJE02000114.1:459356-491677 GCA_002895965.2 Coryphaenoides rupestris | reverse complement strand
GCATAGCCCTTAATCACAGTTGCAGTCTCAAAGGGCTAATTCAGGTCAAATGTACACTGAAATGTATGAAATGACGACGACGAACAGTGGATCACCAGCCGGTCAAATGTCCGGAACGCTGGCTCCTAAACACGCCGTTCTTGGCATGCTGTACCCCGCGAGCAATTGTTTGTCCCCAGTGTGTCCATCTGGAGGGATGTCAGGGTCCCGCCAGAACCCGCCTCTTGGCTGACATGCTTCATGTGACCCCATGACCTCCCCCAGGACGCCCCTCACGCTCCACCTGGGGGAGGGGGGGGGACTTGTAGACCAAAGTGTAAATGAATTGCGTGACCGAATGTTTTGGGCCAAATATTTGGGGAATCAGGTCATTGTTTCCCCTCCGTACTGCTATACTGGTGTACTGTATTAGTAGTACACTTCACCATACTATACTAGTGTACTATATCAGTCGTACACTATACCATAATATATACACTGTCCTATACTAATGTACTATATTAGTAGTAAACTATACCATACTATACTCTGTTCTATACTAGTGTACTATATTAGTGGTAAACTATACCATACTATACACTGTTCTATACTAGTGTACTATATTAGTAGTAAACTATACCATACTATACACTGTCCTATACTAGTGTACTATATTAGTGGTAAACTATACCATACTATACACTGTCCTATACTAATGTACTATATTAGTGGTAAACTATACAATATTATACACTGTCCTATACTAATGTATTATATTAATGGTAAACTATACCATACTATACACTGTCCTATACTAGTGTACTATATTAGTGGTAAACTATACAATATTATACACTGTCCTATACTAATGTATTATATTAATGGTAAACTATACCATACTATACACTGTCCTATACTAGTGTACTATATTAGTAGTAAACTATACCATACTATACACTGTCCTATACTAGTGTACTATATTAGTAGTAAACTATACCATACTATACACTGTCCTATACTAGTGTACTATATTAGTAGTAAACTATACCATACTATACACTGTCCTATACTAGTGTACTATATTAGTAGTAAACTATACCATACTATACACTGTCCTATACTAGTGTACTATATTAGTAGTAAACTATACCATACTATACACTGTCCTATACTAGTGTACTATATTAGTAGTAAACTATACCATATTATACACTACTATATTAGTGTACTATATTAGTAGTACACTATACCATACTATACCCCGCAGTATATATTAGTCTCACCGCAGCTGCGTTTTGTGCCAATATTTCACCGACCACTTGGCTCTGTTCTTAATCGATGAAGTCATGAATTGGCTAGAAGTCTGTTTAATGCCTGCCTGTCCGTCCGTCCAGGTCCTTTGATAAGAAACCACCGCCGGTCACCATGTCCAAGCTGCTGAGCTTCGGCTACGTGGAAGAAGAGAAAGCCACGCCCGGCCGTAAGTTATCAAGTAAGGTCTTTAGCTGGTGCTGGCCTGCACCTCATCCTAGCTCATCATTATTCTTATTACAATCCATTTGTCAATAAGCAATCATGGGTTTTTTTCTGATATTGTCATAAATGGAAATGAAAGCTATTTTACTCATGAGTAAAATACACGGTTTGAGGAGCAAATAATAGAGAAAAGTAATGTCTCCTTGAATAGTGGGCATCGGGTCATACAAAATATAACCAAATATTGTTTTTGATCATTGATGAAAACAAGCCATTCCCCATAATAGTCAATGATGAATATTAGCTTTGGTCAATGAAGATGACAAGCAAGACATTACATTTGTTTGTGTCAATAATCCCACAGATTTGCTCAAGAGAGAGAGAGAGAGGGGTTAGCTGACTCCATTTTTGTTTTTGTGTGTCTGTCTCCAGAATAAACAGATTGACCATCCTGAGACTGGGAGGAATCCACACACACACACACACACACACACACACACACACACACATACCCTCACACACACACACACACACACACACACACACTCATTCTTACAATGTTACCAGATAACATTATAACATATCAGATATGCCAGTTTTATGCAGGTCTTAATGAATGTTAGATGGCCTTTCCCTGTTGCCTGCAATGCTTTATATATATACAAACACATATATACGAACAGCAAACATTCATTGAAGTTATGCCTTATATGATGAGCAGTATGTGTGTAATATTTGTTTTGTTTTGCCTTCATCAGTCTATAATTGTCCTCAAAGCTCTTTTTTGGGAGAAATTTCAATAAAGTGTTTTGTAACCTTTCTTGTAGTGGTTGTGTGATTGAGCTGAAATCTTTATTTTATTGTTACAAGTTGAACACTGGATGTTATAAGAGATTAGCTTCACTGTATAAGGGTTACAATGCTTTAAAACATGTCCTCAGTATTCAGTAGCAACCGAAACCTAGCAATGGAGAGTTGTGTTTGTGTAGTGCTAGTAATCGTAGAGGGGGATGGGATTCGAACACTGGTTAGGTGGAAGTGGGAGTGACTTATAATGGTTTAACGGTATATAAGTTTGGCAATCCACGTTTGTTCGGAAGTTCTCAGGTGTGTTTGTTTTTGACAATAAGCACATAGGACATGCCTCCAGCAGCAGCCAATCGCCCTCTTTGGACTAGGTCAGGGGTCAAGGGTCACCACTATATCAGCCCTGCATCAAGCGATTCTTTATTCATAAGCATCCTGACAGCACACCGCTTACATTGGAAGAGTTTTATACTTTGATTTCTGGACAACTTCTGCAATCATGGCCCCAATTCTGCTGAACTGTATGGGGAATGACAGCAAGGAATGTATCGAGTGAGTATACAAATATATACCATTATATTATTATACGTTATGATGAACAGTGTCATCACAACCAAACAACAATAGTATGTCGGCATGAAACTCTCAAGTTTGTTGAGTTTCTGGGTATGTCTTTACTGCCATGGGAAACTGAGCCACGATTATATTTCTTTATTTCCACAGACAAAAAGTCCATGTGAAAAATCCTTACTTGGACGCCATGGAAGAGGACATCCTGTATCACTTCAGCCTGGGCACCAAGACCCACAA
This sequence comes from Coryphaenoides rupestris, assembly GCA_002895965.2. Lineage (NCBI taxonomy): Eukaryota > Metazoa > Chordata > Actinopteri > Gadiformes > Macrouridae > Coryphaenoides > Coryphaenoides rupestris. The sequence continues at coordinate 488,605 of PIJE02000114.1, read as the reverse complement.
CCTGCCAGAGATGTTTGGAGATACCAAGGTTTGTCAGAAGAACGGGTCACCAGAAAATGAATGGCTTTCAAAAAAAAAAACAACGCAAGGAGACAAATACAAATACTTTTTTACTCTCTGAGCGAAGAAGGACTGCGAGAAGAAAACCTCTTCTTCTGTCTATCTGGAGCAGCACAAAGAAAGGAAATAAATAACGTTTTTTTTATTCTTCTTGCAGTTTGTGTGTGTTGGGGGGAGTGCCAAACGCATGAAGGCGTTCGCCCAGTTCATCCACCAGGAGCTGGGTCTGCCGGGCAGCACGGACGACCTCCGGGATATCTGCGAGGAAACCGACCGCTACTGCATGTACAAAGTGGGGCCCGTTCTCTCCATCAGCGTGAGTACTCCGCTATTCCGCTAATTCCTATCCTACAGCGACGCTATCGTTTTATCCCGACACACATCTGTGAGCTTCGCGAATTACTGACGAGCTTCCAATTGTCTTGGGCAACAAAGGTAACATTGTGGGTGTGGGGTTATCTGTGTTTTAGCATGGCATGGGTGTCCCGTCCATCTCCATCATGATGCACGAACTCATCAAGCTCCTGCACCACGCCCAGTGTTGTGACGTGGTCCTGTTCCGCCTCGGGACCTCAGGGGGAGTCGGTAAGCAGTCCAGCAGCACCCCTTAAGTTCAGCGACTATTTCCTTCTAATTTTATTTGTATATCCCTTAATCACAGTTACAGTCTCAAAGGGCTTTACAGGCCATATGATTATGGTCCATGTGATTATGACACCCCCCCCCTAGCCCTATAGCCCCTTCTAAGGGCAAGAAACAACTCCCTTAATTAACAAGAAGAAATGTGGAGAAGGAACACAGAGTGGGGGATCCCTCCTTCCAGGGACAGTTCAGAGTGCAATGGGTGTCATACGGGCATGAAAAGGGGTAACGTGGATAACAGCTCACATGTGTGGACGTTGTCTTCTAGGCCTGCCTGCGGGGACGGTGGTGTGACGGAGAATGCGGTGGACTACTCCTTCCAGCCCCAGTTTGAGCAGGTGATCCTGGGCAAGGTGATCACGCGCAGCACCGAGCTGGACGAGGGCACCTCCCGGGAGCTCCTGCGGTGCTCCGCGGAGCTCCGGGACCTGCCCACCATCATCGGGAACACAATGTGCACGCATGACTTCTACGAAGGTGAGTTGTCGTTCGTCTCATGATCTCCTGAAGACCCACATCTGTACCTATTGCTTAGCATGTTGTATGTTCTTAGACATGCTAAGAATGGCACGTCTGCTCTTATCTCAGCTATTATGCAGGCAACCTAGCAATTATGAAACTCATTCTATTAACCTTGCAACTATGAATGCTCTAATCATGCTCTATTCTTATCTTCAGGTACCACAGTGATATATTTCTGTCTCCTTCAACAAATGTACTCTTTGTAAGTCGCTTTGCATAAAAGCGTCTGCCAAATGCCCTAAATGTAAATGTAAATGTAAATGAATATAATTTGTGATGTGACATGTATGATATATACGCAACCCTAAATTAAATTAATTAAAAGAGTGCGGTGTAATAATAATGTTCTATACCCTCCGTCACCAGGCCAGGGGCGGCTGGACGGTTGCTCTCTGCTCCTTCTCCCACGAGGAGAAGCTGGAGTACTTGCAGAGGCCTACGAGGCGGGGGTCCGCAACATCGAGATGGAGTCCACCGTCTTCGCCGCCATGTGCCGCATGTGCAACCTCAAAGGTGAGGCCGCGTGGCTTAGAGGCGTAGACACCACACACACACACGCGCCCACACACAACACTCTCTAACGTGTGTGTATGTGTGTGTTCCTACCTCTTGCTCGCTCGCAGCGGCCGTGATCTGCGTGACGCTGCTGAACCGCTTGAGGGCGACCAGATCACCACCCCTCACGACGTTTCTGATGGAGTACCAGGCAGAGGCCCCAGGTCCTGGTGGCTCCACTTCATCAAGAAACGCCTCGGACTCATCGTCTTAGACGATGACACGCACACACACACCCTCCCACCAACCCATGTCTCAAACCCCGACTTTGTATATAATGTGTGCTTTTATTACAATCCAGTTGCATTAGATTATTTAATGGGGTGCTTTTTGTATTTATATGATATGTACTTTTGAGTGGTATTGTGTTGATGTTACATGTCATGTGAATATAAAAATAAAAGTTTTCAATAAGCTTGTTTCATGAAGGTTCTTTGCAAATGTTATTCCTTTACATTTGCCACATTTAACCTCTAAATATAGGTCAATTATATTGGATTAGATTAAGTCTAGTAGTCTAGTCTCTAGTCTCCAGCAGTCTAGTCTCTAAAAAACGAAATACATGCATGTACAATACATGCAACTAACTCGCGAATAAGTATAGTGTTGTCAGTCACAATAATTGTATTTCTTTTCAGAATAATGTAATAATAATAATTGCAATAATCCTATTTATGTTCATAGCCAGGTGATGAATGGGAATGAAAGAAGTGCTCTTTCATAAGGTTCCTTTCACTTGTTTGATGATGAGAAACAATGAGGAATATAAATATTCACAGTAATAACAGGGTTATACCTAAATAGCCGATGGACCGTTGTTCTAAAGAGTCCATAAACATGTGGTCCACAACAAAGTACATAACATGTTGGTGTAGCATAGTCTCAGCCACAATGCCACATAAGTGGCTTTAGTTAGGGGCTCCTTCAAGGACACAGGCAGGTTGAGGTGCAGTAATCCAGTTTATTGTAAAATGTGTAAGTAAAGTTAAATGATAGACAGAGCAGATGGTACCCTGCTAGCAGTGCGTGTGTTGGTGGCCGACTTAACCTGTGGTGCACTGATTAGCCAATGCACCACCCAGACTCTAACTGGGCCAGGTGAGGCTGCAGCCCCACCCACCCCAGAATCTAACTGGGCCAGGTGAGGCTGCAGCCCCAACCACCCCAGAATCTAACTGGGCCATGTGAGGCCAATTAAGCCAGCCAGGCACCAACCACACACACCACACTTTCCCACAGTTGGGTGTTTCCGGGGATTCATTTGAATTCAAGAGGAGGCGGAGGCGGATGCGGAGGCGGATGTGGAGGGGGCGGCGAGCCCTAACTGGAGGACGTCCGACACAGTGTCTCTGCGCGGTGGTCTCAGGGGCCGCACGTCAGACAGAACCTGACGCGCGTACGCCGACTGGTGGAGGCCGGCCCGCCGTAGAGCCTGCTCCACACGCACCCTGGGGTCTGAGACGATCTGCAACCAGGAGGGAAGGAAGGAAGTCATGCACTGACCTCACGCTGTGGAAAGCTCAATTCTGTTCTTGTGGATCTGCCTTCTTGAAATACATTTAGATTAATGATAGGGCGGCAGTAGCTCAGGAGGTAAGAAAGAGCGGGTCTGGCAATAGGAAGGTTGCTGGTTCGATCCCCGGGCTCCCCCTAGCTAAGTGTTGAGACGCCTACCTAACCCTAACTGCTCCTGACGTTAGTTTGTGTGCATTATATATATACACCGTAAATCCTCTAATATTGGCCGGGGCCTTTATTGACTGAGCTGCAAAGAGCACCAGGCCTTTGTTGGAGGCAGGCTTATATTAGAGGCAGGCCTTTATTTCTTAAAATTAAACTCTCATGGACATAATCCCTTCATTTCCTGACTTTTATTGCAAAACATTGCACACGTTGCCACATAAAAACGAAACAAACAAAACAGTAAGATTCAGCTGCAAGTAACATTATGGTAACAAAACAGCACCACAGCCTCACGTAGGGAAAATACGGCCACTGTACAATAAAACAACCCTGAGGAATAAACATTACCGTAATACGGTAACTGTCTCTTTAAAATTCACCTCAAACTTTCGTGTTGTCGGCGCCATGTTTGTTTTCTCTTCTCTGGTAGCTCTGTGTTACGTTGTGTTGTGGGACATTCAGGCTTGCACAGGTCATTCAAACTACCGTAGTTACATTACCGGTGTATAACAGGCACCAGGAGTTTACCGTATTAACCGTCGTTTTTTGTCTTCGTTTTTTGACCCGGCCTGTATTGGAGGCCGGCCTTTATTTGTCAGTGTTGACCACGCCCCCGGCCATTATGAGAGACCGGCCTTTCATGGAATACAGGCCACTATTAGAGGATTTACGGTATGCACACAAATTGAACCAAACCAAAGATATTCTAACCCATGGCGCTCGTGGTAATAACAACATTTGGGTTCTGAGTTGGTCGAATAAGTGACTAAATATGTTCCAGAGTATGTGAACACGAAGCCTATACGTTCTGTCCACTGTATAGAAGGTACCATGAACCTGTGGCCCTGAGCCCAAAGGTAAACATTGTTTTTGATCTGCCAGAGGTCTGCCTTGCATAACTTTGCATTGTGGGTCGTGTGTCAGTCAAACATTAGTGGAGAACAAATGCTCTCAACAGTGTAGAAGAGGGTTGAAGGTAACCAAGCACACGGCTTGTTAAAGTTATACTTTTATGTTCCACTCCACTGATTATTTAACTTTATTTCCTGTATCCTTCCCTCGATTGACCCGCTTCTACCCACCTACCTCCACCTCAGAATCAGAATCAAAATCAGAAACAGCTTTATTGCCTTAGTTTATACGAACAAGGAATGTGCTTTTGTGTGCTTTTTTTACATTAAACAGAAAGTAATAATATAGAAATTCAAAAACAAATATATACTGTATATATATACTGTATCTATATACTATACTAATACTATATCAGTAATATAAAAAAATAAATAAGGAAATAAATAATAAATAAATACATTTAAAGAAAAGATGTGCGTTAACGCAATATCATAAGAATATTATATAATAATCCAACGATAAGCTGCGACTATATTGACACTTTTGGTTCACTGAACTGAACTCAAAAGTAAAAGCGTGTGTGTGTGTGTGTGGTCCCACCTGGTGGTCTGTGTATGTGTGGATGTTGTACAGTGGCCTCAGGAGCTCACATCCGTCCTCATCCTGCTGACGGCTCCTCCACGCCTCCGTCTGTCCCATCATCCTCTCTGGGTCCGCCTCTGCTACCACGGCAACCTGATTGAAATAAAGTTAGATTAATGATAGGGCAGCAGCAGCTTAAGAGGTAAGAGCGGTTGTCTGGCAACAGGAAGGTTGCTGGTTCGATCCCCGGGCTCCCCCTCCTAGCTAAGTGTGGAGGTGTCCCTGAGCAAGACACCACCTAACCCTAACTGCTCCTGACGTGTTGGTTGTTACCTTGCATGGTTGACACCACCGTCGGTGTATGAATGTGGGAATGTGTGGTGTGTGTGGTTGGTTGCTGGCTGGCCTAATGGACCTTTCCGCCCTGTCAGTCACGCGGAGAATAATAACCAATAAGATTGCCTGATTTCTTAAGAACACGCCCCTTGCAATAGAGCCGCCATGATGTCCCACAAACAAAGCTTGTCCCGCGTTGTTGTGTTCATAGATTAGACTACAGATACATTTAGTTAGAACAACATGGTTCTTAGATGCGCTTGGGGAACATGCAATAATGACCACAGATATCCAGAGAGATTACAGGGAGCGCGTCTCATCCAGATTTGGAGAATCCATGCAGTCTGCAGGACTTGTTTTTAATACATGGATAGAGCTTATGTATTTTACATTTGGACAACTACATATGACCTCATAGAGACATTATTATTAAAAACATGGCTGAAAACTTTAGAAAATAATTTCCTTCTACTTTAGTCATTATTGATGGTACTGAATGTAAGACCCAGGTGCCATCTGCACTGGCTTTACAGAGTCAGCTTTATAGTGACTGTAAGTCAAGCACAACCCTCAAAGCATTGGCTGGATGTGATCCAAGTGGGTCTGTCATGTTTGTGTCCGAGTTATTTACAGGAGCTGTATCTGATAAGGCAATTACTGAACGCAGTGGTTTTTATGATGTACTTAAAACACTGAAAGTGCACCAATCAAATGGTTGATAGCGACTCCACACATCAATTTACAGCAGCGCCGACACAAAAAGCTACAAAGCTCACTAATTAGTTAAAATTCAAAGGTTTATTTGTCACCTATTTCAGTGTACAGGTAGCCTGGAAATCCAGACCCACATCTAGAAAGCTGTAGGTCTGGTAATGAGCAATGAAAATGGCCCAACTCGAGGGGCGGCACCAAGCATGCGTTTGAAAATATCACTGCACGCAATTGGATAACACTACGACCAATCAGAAGACTACACGGGGTGACGTATGCAGAGGACGGAAACAAGTTTGTTTTGGAGAATAGTTTGACAGAGAGACGTAAATGTAGCCTAATGGAAATACCACAGAGATACCACTTTGGCAACGCAACGTTAACCTTGTAATATTCTTAGCCAAGGAATATTGAAATAAAGAGATGCAACCGAGTTGTCGTTTATGGATGTTTAATAGCAACTGTGCATGGTACCGAGCATGGGCGTAGAATTTAGTGGGGACGCTGGGGACATGTCCCCACCAATTAACGGAGCACCCCCCCCCCCCCCCCATCAGAACCGCGAATTAACGGAGCACCCCCCCCCATCAGAACCGCAAATTAACAGAGCACCCCCCCCCATCAGAACCGCAAATTAACAGAGCACCCCCCCCATCAGAACCGCGAATTAACGGAGCACCCCCCCCCCATCAGAACCGCAAATTAACGGAGCACCCCCCCCCATCAGAACCGCAAATTAACGGAGCACCCCCCCCCCCATCAGAACCGCAAATTAACGGAGCACCCCCCTCCCCCCATCAGAACCGCGAATTAACGGAGCACCCCCCCCCCATCAGAACCGCAAATTAACGGAGCACCCCCCCCCCATCAGAACCACGAATTAACCCCCCCCCCCCCATCAGAACCACAAATTAACCCCCCCCCCCCCCCCAGACAAAAAATAACATGTTTTCAAAGTCATTAGAACTGTAATGGTTTTATTATGTTAAAAAAAGTGGTATCGGTGCATCCCTAGTTTGTACAGATACTCAGTCAACATTTTCGATAGCCATCTTGCAATGTTTACTGACTGATTCCGGACTGATTCCGTCGCAGCGCTGACGTCATCTGTTTAGCCCGCCTCTGGCCCGCCTATATCAGATACACCGATGTGATTGGTTGATGTTCGAAACAACGGGCATAGCTAATGAGCATGTTACTCGCGCTGAGCAAATTCTAATTGTGCTCTCGCGAGAACTCTGGATTTCCAGGGTAGTGTACAGCTACATTGAGCAGTGAAATGTTTTTTTCGCTAGGACCAGATTGCTACCGCGGCATCGTGTGATTAGCATAGCTAGGTGATTAGCCCATTGTAGCTAGTAGTTAGCAGATCTTATTTTCATTGTAAACACATCACTAACGTACTCACCCTGCTTTACATGTGCAGTAGGACTCCACGATGTCGTCCTGATGAATTTCAATGTGGAGTTTGGGAGGCGTTTGTGTCTTCCTCATAGATCACCAACACTTAGCATCAAGTTTTATGTTGTCGTCTGCTCCGTCCGAAATCCGAATGTCACGAATATATCCTTGTGTCAAATAGTTCAGGCCTTTCTGTAGAACTCTCTTAGATAAAGTAGCGGCATTTGGTAAATAACATACAGTGATATTGTCAGGAATGGGAAAGCTTGTGGGACATAGCAACAGTAATTAGGGGGGCGGGACTTGCCGTTTGAATAGGAAAGGTCTATTAGCCTCACCTGTCCCAGTTAGAGTTTGGGGTGGTGCGTCCCCTAGTGTCGATATTCAACACTGCCTTTGACCGTTACATGCTGACCGATGGACTGACCACCCACCTGCGTCCTGAGTGCCTGCAGACGGGCTTGTCTCTCCTCCTCCTCCCTCTGTCGCTGGCTCTCCGACGCCTGTCTCTCCTGCCTGCGGAGCTGCAGCGCCTCCGCACGATACCGCACCCTGGGGAGAGAGAGACAAGAGGTTGTCGCTTTAAGTCAACAGACTCTTTTCACCGTCGGAAAGACACAGGTCTACCTCACAACTGTAGTTATGGTTCCGTTCGATTCAGGTCAGGCAGCGCATCATTATAGATGCAACTAGTCCCGTAAGAACAGATTGATAACATGTACTGTATGGCTGTACTGGGTGGTGGGGACAGAGGCTACTGCTCTGGAGAGTTCTTCCATGTCTTCCCGCTGCCTCCTCCCTGGTGGCGGGAGGGGGGGGGGGTCTCACCTCTCCTTATCTCTCCTGGCCTCCTCCTCCATGGAGCTCCTCAGCTGGGCCAGACGCTCCGCATCCCTCCTCTCCAGACGGCTCCTCCTCTCCTGCTGCCGCGAGTGAAACTCCTTCAGCTGAGAGGACAAGAAAAGGAACAACAGCGATTTGGAAGGTGAAGATTACACACACACACAAAAGAAGAAAAAAATAAGAAGTTCGTCAAGATCGATATCGGCCCTGATTTAATTTTGCCTCCTCTAGGTCATCTCCCCCTATTGATTCGTAATAACACAGACTCATCAGATAAGGGTAAGTGGAGAAAATGAGACGATATTTCACCGCCCGCCACGCAATCGTGCCAAATGATATGGAATCCAATGCGGTTTAAATGCTCTCATTAATCAGAGGCTGTCTGGAGACCCCGATCATTACAAACAGCCTTTGTTTACACCTGCGATGGCGTCAACTCAGCGCATAAATCAGAACGCACATCTTCTGCTGAATATACTTGCCTTGATTCACTGTGTATTTACAATGTTTATACCAATAAGCCAAACCATATAAACGGAAATTATTAAACATATAGACACACACGCACATGTATTTGCATAGTATTTCCATGTAATTAAATGTAATTAAGTGCAATTTATGTCAATTTTGAATTATTACATTAAATACAAATTAAATTAATTAAAATGTAATTAATGAATGTTCCTTCTAATGATAAAAACAAACCCCAGCTACAGTTTTGGTTAAGTGGTAGCGTGTTGTGTGTCTATATGCCATCACGCTTAATTAAATCTGCCGTGCTAACGATCCTAGAGCTACATGCTAATGAGCTGACTGTGTTGGCTAGCGGGTTGTCACGGCGACGGGCGGGGTGTTTACCTGGTGTCTCTGGTGGGACCTGAGGGACGCCTCCTTCTCCCGCCTCCTGCCCAGAAGCTCCTCCTGCTCCTCCTGTCGCCGGGCGGACATCGCAGCCTCCAGCCGGGACACCTCCTCCTGCTGGGCCCGCCACTGCTGAACCTGGACACACACGCACACACACGCACACATACACACACATACACACACTCACGCACACACACACGCACGCACACGCACACGCACACGCACACGCACACGCACACACACACACACATACACACACACACACACACACACACACACACACACACACACACACACACACACACACACACACACACACACACACACACACACACACACACACAGGAGGTGTCAATGGACAGGACAGACATCAGCACCTCTACCCCGGGGGGCCAGACGCCTCCCTGCTGTGCAACAGGACGACACATATCAAGTGTTCCTCCGGAGAGAGAGAGAAAGAGAGAGAGATCTCAAAAGTGGACATTTAGTTTCGTATTCCTCGCTTTTTCATTTCTTTTCTTTTTCTTTCAGTTTCGTTCAAAGTTCTGCTGCTCCAAAAAATGTAATAACTCTGAAATTGTGTATTTCACCGTGACTGTATGGAAAGCCTTCAAGTGGAACAGTCAATGTATTCACAACAGACACACAAACAAAGACACAAACACACACAGTGTGTGTGTGATTGTGTGTGTGCGTGCGTGTGTGCATGTGTGCGTGAGTGTGTGTGTGCCGTGCGCATGTGCGTGTCGTGTGCAGTGTATTGAATTCCAGACAGACTCACGGAGCTCCCAGCAAGAAGCTTCCACTCTTGGTGTGTGAAGCGCTGTTAATTACACAGCACCTTGACGCACGTTAGCACCAGTAGCTAACCACACACACACACACGCACACGCACACACACACACACGTACACACACACACACACACACACACACACACACACGCACACACACACACACGTACACACACACACACACACACACACACATACACACGCAAACACTCAAGGCTCCCTGGATGGCTGCAGGAACTAACAGCTGGTTAAGTTTAAATAATAATCTGTTGAGTGGATCATCTATCACCAAGCCTTCCTGTGGCTTGCAGCACGGGGTGTAAACAACATGTATACGTAGTACTATGCTACAGTTCATTAGCATAATGCTATTCCAGAATATACATTTGCATACGTACATACATACAGTGCATCCGGAAAGTATTCACAGCGCGTCACTTTTTCCACATTTTGTTATGTTACAGCCTTATTCCAAAATGGAATAAATTCATTTTTTCCCTCAGAATTCTACACACAACACCCCATAATGACCCCACATTTTTTTTTTTATGTTTGCAAATGTATTAAAAATAAAAAACTAAGAAATCACATGTACATAAGTATTCACAGCCTTTGCCATGAAGCTCAAAATTGAGCTCAGGTGCATCCTGTTTCCACTGATCATCCTTGAGATGTTTCTACAGCTTAATTGGAGTCCACCTGTGATCAATTCAGTTGATTGGACATGATTTGGAAAGGCACACACCTGTCCCACAGTTGACAGTGCATGTCAGAGCACAAACCAAGCCATGAAGTCAAAGGAATTGTCTGTAGACCTCCGAGACAGGATTGTCTCGAGGCAAAGATCTGGAGAAGGGTACAGAAACATTTCTGCTGCTTTTGAAGGTCCCAATGAGCACAGTGGCCTCCATCATCCGTAAATGGAAGAAGTTTGGAACCACCAGGACTCTTCCTAGAGCTGGCCGGCCGTCTAAACTTAGCGATAGGGGGAGAAGGGCCTTAGTCAGGGAAGTGACCAAGAACCCGATGGTCACTCTGTCAGAGCTCCAGCGTTCCTCTGTGGAGAGAGGAGAACCTTCCAGAAGGACAACCATCTCTGCAGCAATCCACCAATCAGGCCTTTATGGTAGAGTGGCCAGACGGAAGCCACTCCTTAGTAAAAGGCACATGGCAGCCCGCCTGGGAGTTTGCCAAAATGCACCTGAAGGACTCTCAGACCATGAGAAACTAAATTCTCTGGTCTGATGAGACAAAGATTGAACTCTTTGGCCTGAATGCCAAGCGTCATGTCTGTAGGAAACCAGGCACCGCTCATCACCAGGCCAATACCATCCCTACAGTGAAGCATGGTGGTGGCAGCATCATGCTGTGGGGATGTTTTTCAGCGGCAGGAACTGGGAGACTAGTCAGGATCGAGGGAAAGATGAATGCAGCAATGTACAGAGACATCCTGGATGAAAACCTGTTCCAGAGCGCTCTTGACCTCAGACTGGGGCGAAGGTTCACCTTTCAGCAGGACAACGACCCTAAGCACACAGCCAAGAGTGGCTTCAGGACAACTCTGTGAATGTCCTTGAGTGGCCCAGCCAGAGCCCTGACTTGAATCCGATTGAACATCTCTGGAGAGATCTGAAAATGGCTGTGCACCGACACTTCCCATCCAACCTGATGGAGCTTGAGAGGATCTGCAAAGAGGAATGGGCAAAACTGCCCAAAGATAGGTGTGCCAAGCTTGTGGCATCATATTCAAAAAGACTTGAGGCTGTAATTGCTGCCAAAGGTGCATCAACAAAGTATTGAGCAAAGGCTGTGAATACTTATGTACATGTGATTTCTTAGTTTTTTATTTTTAATACATTTGCAAACATTTAAAAAAAACTTTTTTCATGTTGTCATTATGGGGTGTTGTGTGTAGAATTTTGAGGAAAAAAATGAATTTATTCCATTTTGGAATAAGGCTGTAACATAACAAAATGTGGAAAAAGTGATATGGCTGTGAATACTTTCCGGATGCACTGTACGTTGTAAGTGTAGTGTGCTTAAACGCAATCCTGCAATGTGTTGTGGTTTGATATGTAGATATGAGTCAACGTTCCCATCAAGGGAAGGCGACATGAAGCTAATATGAAACAGCACACAGCCGGAGATAGCACACAAGCAGGGGTGTGTTATGGTGGAATGGGCCGGTGACATCGTGAGCGTTAACAATGTCGCCACTGATTAGTATTCCAATAAAACACACCTGCTTCTGCTGCCTGAAAGACGACAACAGAGTGCATAAACACTCAGCACTGAGAGGAAGTGTGTGAACACAGATCCCATGTGGGTGCTGGCGTATGTCGGCATGATGAATAATAATAATGATAATAATCCACATTCATTTGTGACGCCATAAAAGGTTCAGTTCAGATTGTGCGCGCTATGGGGGGCTGGGGTACACCTGAGATCTGTATCCCTCTCTGGGAATTGTGAATCAGCACAGCAGGGAACTCCCAGGGACTCTGGGAGTGGATTGAATTTGTGCAACGATGAAACAAATTCTCCTTTTTTCCTGGAGGTCCCTGGTGAGTTACGGAAGAGACGGCAATCTGCTCCTTCAGAGACTTGTGCAGCGTTGTGCGCTCCACAATGAATACTACAGATATACTATACATTAGGAAACATATCCTGATACAGTACTGTCGAGGCTACCCAATACTACAGGCTAGAGTATACTACAGGCTTACAATAAGCCCACAATAGTACCACACATACTTAAGTACTCCAGGGAAGTAAAAAGTAAATGATAAATGGTAAATGGATTACATTTATATCTCGCTTTTATCCAAAGTGCTTTACAGTATTGCCTCACATTCATCCATTCATACACCGACGGAGGTGTCAACCATGCAAGGTAACAACCAACACATCAGGAGCAGTTAGGGTTAGGTGGTGTCTTGCTCAGGGACACCTCGACAGCCCGGGGATGGAACCAGCAACCTTCCTGTTGCAAGACAACCGCTGTTACTTCCTGAAGTAGTACTGCACTGTACCTCTGAGCCTAATGTGTGACTCTCAGATTCCAGAAAGTTATGATGATGTATGTAACAGTATGTATTCATACACACTATATATATTTCTCTCTCTCTCTCTCTCCTCTTCTCTCTCTCTCTCTCTCTCACCCCCTCCACTCCCCCTCTGTGCTGGTGTACTCGCTGGCATGGAACACAATAATAAGTCATCAGAGACCTGTGAGCAGCAGACGTCTGTGGGAGGAGGATTTCAAAAAGTAATGGGGATTTGAATGAACTGCCAAAGCTCACAGTTTAAAAATAAAAACACAAATAAAGACAATAATGAGTTCCTACCCAACTATTTTGCATATGCTTTTAACACAAAGCAACTTGCGACACGTTTATACAGGACAGCACAACACTGCAAAATGCTAAATGCAATACAGAATACAGGTGCAAAATATAAATATGCATATCACCAGTGGTTCGTGCAAATTTTCCAATTGTGAGTCTACCAGTTGTGAATCTATCTTCATAATTACGGGCAATTTATTTCGTGTTTTCTTTCCATAGCAGTGTGGCAAGTGGGAGCATATAGAGAGTTAAATAATAATTGGCCCAGAGAGGGAACCTTAAGGGAAAATCTAATTTTTGTTCGAGGCCAAAAAGACTCCAAACGGACACAAAGAGCTGCCTGTCCTGGTAGGCCGGTTCTGAACGCAAGTTCTGACAGGTGGGACGGATAGGCCGACCCATTTTTTCAATCTGTTGAATAAAATGATCATGGGCCAACAGGAGTCAAAGTGCAAAGTACCAAAGTACAGGTGAAATCCATACCGAGAACAGATAGTGAAGGGAATCTGTGTTCCTAATATAAAGTATATAATGTTTACAACGTTAGGAGCAAGGCTGCTCCATCTGCCTGTTCCCCAGGAGTACGCAACCTGGGTATCATTCTGGACTCCATCCTTTTAATTTCAGTCCTGCATTAAATGCATCACCAAATCTGCTTCCTACATCTCCAGACTCCAGCCATCAACCTCAGACTCTGTATCAGAAACCCTCAGTCATGCCTCCATCATCAGCCTCCCGTCTGGACAAGTTCTGGCAAGGGTACCCAGCAAAGTCCCAGAACTCAGCTGCCAGTGTACACACCCCGACCCCCATCCAATGTCAGGGGCTCCCAGTCAATTCCCACATCTTACTCTATTATTTTGTTCTGTCTGCTATGTGTAAAGCATCATTGGGTCCCGAAAAAACATAAAAATTATTCAGCCACTCCTGATTTTCATTAATGCCTCCAGGTAGAATGCAGACATTTACATTTACATTTACATTTAGGGCATTTGGCAGACACTTTTATCCAAAGCGACTTACAAAGAGTACATTTGTTGAAGGAGAGGCAGCAATATATCACTGTGGTACCTGAAGATAAGAATAGAGTTGTTTTCGAGCATTCATATTACGAGACGAATAGAACGAGTTTCATAATTGCTAAGTTGCCTGCATAAGTAGCTGGGCAGGCGTGCGATTCTAAGCATTCTACAACATCTGAGAACGAACAACAATGCTAAGTGCCATTAATAAATGTTAAGACATATAAACACGCAGACGCTGGGAGTTTGAACCCACAACCTCTTCTCTGCTTGTTGGATGAGGAATAAATGCTTTGATACCAGGGAGGGCAATTACATAGCACCTTACACACCTCTGGGACGTTGTTGGCGGAGTGGAGTGTTTCCTTGCCCTTTAGTGGGCTTACGGTTGGGATGAGTGGGGGTCGTAAGATATGAGAAGCAAACCACTTGGCCCCACCTATAAGAAACACTCAGGTGCGGGTCATTCTGCAGGGCCATAGGCATATCATATCATATCATATCATATCATATCATATCATATCAGAATCAGGAACAGATTTATTGCCTTAGTTTTTGCAAGCAAGGAATGTGAGTTAATGTCGCAGCCATATTGGAGAGGCCAAGGAACACTCTGGCCTGTAATCACATCCAAGTCAACGGGGGAGATTCTTAATTAATAAATACTTTAAAGACTTTAAAGGCTTGTCATTTGTCTAATAATCCCAATGATCTAATTTATAATCTACATTTACCATTTCAATACTGCACCCCAGACCCAGACTTCTGTATCCCATAAAATTGTACATGTGTTGCGACGACACTGAATATGTACGACAAAGACACTTCCAGAGCTCACCAAATAATGTGTTGCATATGATGGATCAGGAATGAACTAAGATGAAGAAAACAACATTAAATGGAGCAGTAGACAATATTTCTGTAAAATAATGAAGTAAAAATCATCAAACTACTCCCAACATTCCAGCAGCTATCTATCAATCCAATATTCTGCAAGAACAACTCAATTCTATAGGCGGCATATGACATACATTTTTCAAGCCGCCGGCAAAAATAAAATCCACTAATCAGGGCTAGTTTTGTAGCTAGGAAAATTCTCTACAAACTCAAAGTTCTGGTCGACTTGGCTGATCTGTGTGTGGGAGGGGCTTAGGGCAGGGGGTCGGGGGTCAGGGTCTTTTTGTCTTCTGTCTTTTCAAATTATTGTCAGTTAGTGGAATTTCTTCTACATCTTGCCTACTGTTTTGTGTTGTTGTTTGATAAATCACTATTATTATTCTGCAGGCCCAGTGATTTCTTTGCAACAGAACAGCCAGCCAGAACTCATCCTGTGTCTCTTTGTGTGTTAGCGTAGAGTAGACAGTCGGGAAGGTTTGTATAAAGCAGAACATACAACAAACTGTGACGTTTTACTGGGGGGAAAAATCATTTTTTCTTGCTTTTAGGATAGGATCTTATGTCATGACATAAGGTTAACTCTTCTGTAAAATCATCTGTAAGGATTTTTTGCCATTTGCTATTAATTATTCATGAAAAGTCCAAGTGTCAACGAAATGAGGTGAATTCATTGAAGATGGTCGTGTCTCAGGCGTCTACGCAGCGACATAAACAATCGAGGCGATTCCAGCATGGCAATGCGTTGAGTTTCATAATCCTCCTTAGCTTCTCTATCTCTACACCGTGACCCGTCTTTTATGGGTTTTCAAAACATTCGGAGCCTGACCTTGGCCATGGCTGTCAACGGGAAGGTCAATATTTACCGATGTCCACACTAGCATCGCTCACCAAACAAACAACTGACAACTGATTTGGTTTTGTTTTGATTATGTAGCAGTATCTATATGTACATGTATGTGTATATATATATATATATAGTAAATGTAGCAGTGTGTAGTTAACTCAATACGGTAGTATGTACTACATTATACTGTATATGGAGCAGTATGTCATAAAGTGAGAAAGAGAGAGAGAAAGAGAGAGAGAGAGAGACATTACACAGAGACACAAGGTTTGTTCCTTGATAAACACAAACAACGGTTTATTCCATGAACTGTGTTACAGGAATGGCTGTTTTTGTTGTTGTTGTTGTAACTGCAGCAGCGTAGCGCCCACAGAGAGCGCTACATCGTGCTAGTGGGGACAGGAAGAGGCGTCGTTAGCTTGTTCTCACGGCCCCGCATGGAAGCTAACGTGTGAGAGAGGCAGACATGCCGGCGTAATGTGCAGCCTACTCAGCAGATACAGACAGAAAGAGACAGAGAGAGAGAGAGAGAGGCAGAGACAGACAGACCGAGACAGAGAGAGAGAGACAGAGACAAAGAGAGAGCGAAAGAGAGATACAGACAGACAGAAAGAGAGAGAGACAGAGAGAGAGAGAGAGGCAGAGACAGACAGAGACAGAGAGAGAGACAGAGAGAGAGAGACAGAGACAGAGAGAGAGACAGAGAGAGAGAGAGAGAGAGAGAGAGAGAGAGAGGAGAGAAGCGGAGAGAGAGAGAGAGAGAGAGAGAGAGAGGAGAGAGAGAGAGACAGACAGAGAGAGACAGAGAGAAAGAGACAGAGAGGGACAGACACACACACACACAGGAGTCTTGTGTTTTTATGACCAGTGTGTGTGTGTGTGTGTGTGTGTGTGTGTGTGTATTAGGGCTTGCACAGAAAAGTCGACTCATCGACGCGTCAACGTCACTACCACAAATCGATGCCTACTGGGAGACGTCGACGCATCGTTGACCACATGATTTCACACTTTAAGAATATATATATATATTTATTATTATTTATTTTTTTACACTTTAAGATATTTGGCGGGACTTGGCGCAAATGCGGTGGTGGGGGGAAAAATTAAGCGATTTCACATTGACACACACACAAGACTACAACAATTACGGCGGCTGCAGAAAAGACAGCAGGTGGTGAGTTGCCGGAGGAGCAAAGACAGACGTACGGATCAAGTGTGTGGAAATACTTCACAAAAGATGAAGCGAATAGCACAGTTATCTGCAAAATATGCAAATCAGTCCTCAAGTACAACAAAAGTACAAGCGTCATGCACGGACATCTCAAGCGGCATCCGCTAGCTAGCAGCAGTGAAGGGAAGATCGACAATCCTCCTGTTCAGACGTCAATGATAAACTTTACCAAACGGCCTGCATAATGTACACAGTTCAGTTGCTATTTTTTGGACAGCCCGTTCTGTCTCTGTGTTTTTTGCGTGCGTGTGTATGTGATGACGTCATCAACGACATCGACTTTATTGATAGAAAAGTCGACTTGAAAAAATCAGAAGTCGTGCAACCCCTAGTGTGTGTGTGTGTGTGCGGATGTATGAATTGTTATCCTAGAAAGCGAGAGAGAAATCAATATAAAAAAGCCATTTGTCCAGTTTATGGAAGTGTAGTGGCTGAATATTAAGTGAGAGGGGGGTTGGAGTTGTTTGGTTCTCTATGGGCTGTGTTTCTTAAGACACCTCTACCACCACCTCTACCACCACCACCTCCACCACCACCACCACCACCTCCACCACCACCCCACCTCCACCACCACCTCCACCACCTCCTCCTCCTCCACCACCACCACCACTACCTCCTTCACCTCCACCACCCACCACCTCCACCACCCCCACCACCACCTCCTCCTCCTCCACCACATCCACCACAGCCACCCCCACCACCACCACCTCCTCCTCCTCCTCCTCCACCACATCCACCTCCATCACCACCACCACCACAACCTCCACCACCTCCACCAGGTGAAGGTCCCCTCACCTTGTCCCGGAGGCGAGCGCAGGTGCCCAGCTGGAGCCGGCGCTCGCGGTGCAGGTCCAGCTCCCCCTGGTGGGCGTGCTGGGCCTCTTCCAGGGTGACCAGGGCCCTGGCCAGTAGCTCCCCCAGGTCCCGCTGCCAGCCCTGGGCCAACGCTCGCAGCTGGCCGTGGCGGAAGCGCTGCCAGTCCCACGCCCGCTCGTGATCCATCTACACACAAACACAAAACACACACACACACACACAAAACAAAGAGATTCACAGAGAGACGCGGGGCTCAGTGTGTGTGTGTGTGTGTGTGTGTGGGTGCAGGAAATGATGGATGAGCGCAATTATATCACAGACATAATTATTTACAATGTTTATTTGCGTAGGAGGATAATCAATGCCCACAAAGAGTCTGTCTAGCCGGCGCGTGCAGAGAGAATTACACCTCCCAGTGCGTCACCAAATCTGTCCCAATGCGTCACGCCAAACACACATCGTCCATGTCGATAACCATGACATGACAGTGGATTGTGACACGCATAGAGACCTGTGTGGGAAGCAGGCCTGTCTCAGCACATGACCTGAACATGGACCTGGGGGTCCTGTACAGCCCCCCCCCCCCCCTACTAAAGCTATTTATCACTGTCAGCCCACCTCACAGCGCAGAGAAACACCCCTTGGCCGCCTAATTGGAACACAGGGAATGATGTTCATCTGTGGGCTAACAGCAACTGGAAGTGGGGAGGCGGCTTTAGGCAGCTGACTGGCGGTGGGGAGGCGGTGGGGAGGCGGCTTAAGGCGACTGACTGGAGGTGGGGAGGTGGCTTGAGGCGACTGACTGGAGGTGGGGAGGCGGCTTGAGGCGACTGACTGGAGGTGGGGAGGCGGCTTGAGGTGGTTGACTGGAGGTGGGGAGGCGGCTTGAGGCGACTGACTGGAGGTGGGGAGGCGGCTTGAGGTGGTTGACTGGAGGTGGGGAGGCGGCTTGAGGCGACTGACCGGTGGTCGGGAGGCTGACTGACTGTCGGTGGGGAGGCTGACTGACTGGCGGTGGGGAGGCGGCTAACTGACTGGCGGTGGGGAGGCGGCTGACTGACTGGTGGTGGGGAGGTGGCTGACTGACTAGTAGGGGGAGGCGGCCTGAGGACTGGCAGGGGGGAGGCAGCCTGACGATGCGCGACCGTGAAACGGAGCAGAAGTATCGAAGGCGAAGATCTGTCCTCTGTTCCACTTCACCCTCCTCCTCCTCCTCCTCCTCAGCCTCCTCAAAAAGGAACAATAAAAAAAAAATGAGCCTTGAATTAACTTGGCTCCACCTGGGGAACATTCAGGAACCATTTTCTTCTGAATCCTCGTGGAAACCCACTGACCTTCATGCTTCGTCACATTGGCTCATGATGAGGTCATCAGTTTTATAATCCCCCTCCACCAGCAGGGGCACACACGCCTTTTGGAGGATAGCAGGATAGCAGAATAGCAGGACAGCGCGGTGGATATGACGATGGTAATTAGAGCTAAATTGTATGTTGTTAGCTCTGGGCGATGTGTCCACAGTTTCAGTTCAGCAGGAATGTTGCTGCTGGTGGACGTAGAAGGAACTCTTCAACTCTGTAGACTCTGTGAAAGCTCAGCTAGAAAAAACAAAAGGTGCATCGAACCAGTTGCTCCTGATGGGGCGAGAGAGGATCCTGATGGGTGAGAGAGGAGAGAAAGTGATGGTGGGCAACAGGGGAAAAGAGAGAGAGAGAGAGAGAGGAGAGAGAGAGAGAGAGAGAGAGAGAGAGAGAGGAGAGACCAGAGTGAGTCCGGCAGTTGTCACCGTGATGAGAGACAGCGGTGTAAGCCAGTTGAAATCACATCCTGCAGCCTGCCGGGGCATAACCTGTGTTTATGAGTGTGTGTGTGGTGTGTGTGTGTGTGTGTGTTTATGTGTGTGTGCATGTGTGCGTGTGTGTGTGTGTGTGTGGCGGCATCGTGGTCGTGTAGCAATCACCCGTCAGTGCATCAATGTTTTAGATGCACCCTGCCAAGGCCCGTTGTGTGTGGGTGTGTGTGTGTGTGTGTTGTGTGTTGTGTGTGTGTGTGTGTGCACGCCACGTGCGACTGCAGTGGGATCGGTGTGTTTCTTTTTGTTTGTTTGTTTGTCGTGAGCGACGACAACGATACAACGCAACAAACCAAACAAACAAAATAAACAAACAACTTTCCACCGGCCCGAAGCGTCCTGAACCAGTACTGACCAGCTCCTGTCGCTTGCGGTGGTGGAGAGCCTGAGCAAGCATGTCCGAGCAGAGCGCCCCTCCGGTCCGGGAGGTCTGGCCCGTACTGAGCCACCGTCCACCGGAGGCAGAGGTGGTCCTTGGGCGGCCAGCCACAAAACCTGGGGGGACGGATCCGGGATCAGACTCAGTCTATCACCCCATTGTTGTTCCCCACAACAAACCCAACAGTTGTCGCTGTCATCACTCACACCTTAAACCACGCCCCCGTAGCTGCCAGCAGGACACTGAATTGGTCCAACCAATCTGTAAAAGCTGGGGGGGGGGGGGAGGCGGGGGGGGGAGGGGGGGCGGGGGGGGGGGGGAATAATTGTGGACATTTGATTCTTATCCTTCAATGTGTGATATCCTGTGGATATTTCTATTGTTCTGCTGCCACATTCCGCTGGGCATACGGCACTTTTCACTGCCACCATATCCTGTATGTGTATGTGACGATTACAACTTCTTCAATAATTTGAATATGACTCAAACAGACAGCTTGAAGCCCGGCCCGACCGATCTTAACGCAGTAACAGGATGTGAACTCGTGAGATCGGAATGGTTCTCACAGTCACAAGGCGTACACGCTGTCTGTAGCGACGGCAACACAACAACACAACAACAACCCAATCACCAGAGGCAACAATCCATTGGTAGCCACAGAGGACGTGGGAGGGGGGGGGGAGGGCCTGTGGGGGTGAGGGAGGAAGGGGAAGAGGCAACAATCCATTGGTAGCCACAGAGGACCAAGTTGCTATTTAATAACACTTAAACTTCCAGCGGACACTGGGAGTCAACTGGGAGTCAAACACGCTAACTGCTAGACTATCCTGCCCCCTACTGGACGGTTTAGGTACTTTTAATTAATAACCCCGACACTAATGGTTGTTTACAAGTGATTATAGTCGTAGTGTGTATTATATAATGCCATTGACAAGGTTTCAAGTGGATTTGCAGAGTTGTTTACTTCCCATTACAAAGCACCAAAACAACTACACAACTTTCAATTCAATAAGGGAATTACAGACTGTAGGTTCGGTTTCCAGAAAGTAGTAATACAGCTACACATGGATCAAAACGG
Source organism: Coryphaenoides rupestris (assembly GCA_002895965.2). Classification (NCBI taxonomy): domain Eukaryota; kingdom Metazoa; phylum Chordata; class Actinopteri; order Gadiformes; family Macrouridae; genus Coryphaenoides; species Coryphaenoides rupestris. The sequence continues at coordinate 467,298 of PIJE02000114.1, read as the reverse complement.
GATACATTTTAAAACAAGAAATCCCAACACACACTCGATGGAATCAGACATTTATGTAATGGTAAATGGATTGCATTTATATATCGCTTTTATCCAAAGTGCTTTACAGTATTGCCTCACATTCACCCATTCATACACCGACGGCGGTGTCAACCATGCAAGGTAACAACCAACACGTCAGGAGCAGGTAGGGTTAGGTGGTGTCTTGCTCAGGGACACCTCCACACTTAGCAAGGAGGAGCAGGTAGGGTTAGGTGGTGTCTTGCTCAGGGACACCTCGACACTTAGCTAGGCTAAGTGCGAACCCGCAACTGAACTCCTGAGCTACTGCCGTCCCAATCAATCTCCTATTGTGTCTGGAGTAATTTCTGAAAGAGGTAAGGGGGGGCAGAAATTAGACCAATGAAGGATTGCCTCTCAATCTTGGTTTCTTCTATTTTAAATCATTAAAAAGATAAAAAGATTGGCGGCTACTTTGCTTTAATCTTGTGCTTTCAACTCAATTCAACTCAAACCAGGGACACATTATTTGTGTCCTGCATTCTTGTTATTATGACAGTAAGAAAGACAGACACGCGTGTGAGGTTTTCCAGGGGTATCATCGTTTACCTGTCAACGGCTCCAAGGCGCTCTCTGAGGCTCCGCCCCCTGGCCTGGTAGCTCTCCGCCAGGGCGTGGAAGCTCTGGACCAGGGAGAGCTTCAGCTCCGCGTAGGGACAGTCTGCGCCCAGCACCTCCACCGGGACGGGCTCGGGGTCGTCCTCGGAGTCACACGGAGCCACGTGGTCCTGTGCGGTGGACGGAGACGTGACAAGAGACAACTTATTCTCAGTGACCTCACAGTGGATTCAGTTTCAATGTCACTAAAGGGGAACTTTTCACCGCTCTTCATCAGCCTTTGTGAACCGCTTTGTGTGCGATTTGTGTAATCCAAAGCAATGTGATGCGACATGAAGCCGCCTTATCAGACATCTCCTCCTTACCCCCAGAGCTGCCACCTCCTGCTCCAACGCCAGGAGTTCGGCGTGGAGCCTCCCCACAATGGCCTCCTGCTGCCTCCTCACCGAGTTCACCTGCGCGTGAAGAGGAGGAGAGATAAAATAAGATGAAGAGGAAGATTGCGACATGACAAAGTCATGAGACGAAGAGCGAAGCACCACCGCCACCGGCTACAGGCTTTGACCTTCTGTCAAAGCCCGTAGCCGGCGGTGAAATATTACGGGTCCTTGGTGCGGAGAAATAGTCAATAATGGAACACTTGTTTCATCCTTGTATTTTTGCGTGTTTTTTTGTCGTGCTACCTTGGCAACGGCGTCCTGATTGGTGGACGCACATAAAGAAGAGTCACCTCCCCTCCCAGAGTCACCAGTTTACACTTTTAATGTTGTGGAGTGTATGTGTGTATGTCTTCCTGTGTGTGTGTGTGTGTGTGTGTGTGTGTGTGTGTGTGTGTCTTCCTGTGTGTGTGTGCATGTGTCCACGCGAGTGTCCGTGAATCCTTCACACCGGGGATTAAAGGCAGTGATTATCTCGGATCACAGCCTGTGATTAACATTTTCGCAGCCCCTAATCATTCTGACTTTAATGTGACTCTCTGGCTAACACTCAGTAATGATCACGATTTCGGTGACATTGAGGTAGAAAGGCGGTTTCTAATAGCTTATTAGATGGGGAGGCATCGATCCGAAAGCGTCCACTAGAATCACTCTGTGGTGCTCATCACAGAAATGTTTAAAGATCTAAAACAGCTGAGTAACACAAAAGTTTCACCCCTGGAGAAACATGGAAACGGTCGATACCCGAGCACGAGGTAGACTTATGCAGATTTGCAGCGCCGACTGGGAATTTGTAGCAGATTGGTTTGAAATAATAACAACAATAATAATTAAAAAGTAAAGCTGAGCCGAGCGCTTCGGGGAGCAGGTGTTGCAGACGACAACGGGAATGTTTCAGCTTGGGAAGTGATTAAGAGACACGTTTTCAGAGACTGACAGACGTGTCTGACGTACGGCCGGTACTACACCACAGAAACCACAGTCATTCGGATGGGGGGGGGTAGCCAGTGACCAAGTACTCCCCGATACCCATGCCCACACCCTGGTCCCCCCCACCTCGACCTCCGGGTGCTGCTCCCTGGGTGGTCTCGTCGGTAGGGGTAGGGCTGCTGGTTGGGAGCAACGGGGACCTTCTGGTTCATGCAGAAAGTTGAGTCCTGAGCTGCAGACTGCAGACTTTGATGGGAAGGAGGAGTCCGAGAGCAAAGGAAAGTGTGTGTGTGTGTTGTGTGTGTGTGTGTGTGTGTGTGTGTGTGTGTGTGTGTGTGTGTGTGTGTGTGTGTGTGTGTGTGTGTGTGTGTGTGTTGTGTGGTGTGTGAGGAGAGGGAGGGTAGGGGGTGGAAGCAGTGTGTGTGGGGGGGTGTGCTCTATTGTGAGAAGGCACTCAGGTGGGGCGGACAGAATGAGAAAACTGAAAGAGAAAGTGTGGTGTGTGTGTGTGAGAGAGAGAGAGAAACACGATGAGAGAGAGAGAGAGACGATGGAGAGAGAGAGAGGAGAGAGTAGAGAGAGACGAGGAGAGAGAAGGGAGGAGAGAGAGAGGACAACCATGAGCTCGCTGAAATATTTGCCTATTTTCTGCTTGAATTGAGACCAACTCTTCTCTTGTTAACAATATATGAGCATCAGAAACAACAACCAGCAGGAAGAAAGAAGAAATTATGTTGAAAACTGTTCATACAGGGAGTCGCCACCCTGTCGCCCCTTGGAACCCCCAACCATGCCCACAACACCATCAGGCCAACCACCAGCCACGCCCCAAACACCATCAGGCCAACCACCGCCAATCGCAACACCCAAGAGAATGGGCTGATCCCAGCCCCCAGCCCACCCTCCTCCACCCAACACCTGACCCGCCACCGCCCCCAAAGCAGAGTTACGCCCAAGCAGTACGCTGGAGCAGCCAACCCAGCCCCCAGACCAGCGAACTCAGGCGTACATCCAGAGCATGTTGAGACCGCTCTGCTCCCACCTGATGGGAAGCGGGTAAGAAGACAGGCAGATTATAAACATCTGAATTAAACATTGAACTACCAAACCTTAACAATAATCACAAAAATAATAATAATAACTATATCACAATCTATCTTGTTTTAATAGATGTTTTTCAATTAGTGCTGGTCTCAATTCAAATGTATAACCAAATGAAATCCTTTGCAATCTGTTGTTGGAATGTCGAGGGTCTCCGCTCCGTTTTTGGTTTGAAGAGTAGAAATGTTGATTTTCTAAAGGAGATCAATGGCACAGACATTATCATCCTTCAGGAAACATGGTGTAAAAGCGATGCCCAGCCAGGTTGTCCCTTAGGGAGATCATTGTCCCATCTACCAAACTGAAAGGAGTGAATTGGGGCAGGGATTCAGGGGGCATGGTCATCTGGTACAAAACAGAACTAGCCCACAACATAGAAATTATAAAAACAGGAAAATTCTTTATTTGGTTACAAATTAAGAAAGAAACAATAATATCAGACAAAGACATTTTCCTCTGCCCCACATATATCCCACCATCCGAATCCCCCTACTTCAGTGATGAAACCTTCTGCATTCTAGAAGACGAAATTAGTAGGTTCCAGAGCCAAGGCAACGTCCTCATCTGTGGTGATCTGAACACCAGAACAGCAGACAGACCAGACACCATAGACAACCATGGAGTGGGTAATAGTCTCCACCCCCAACATACCCCACAGAAACAATTATGACAAAGTGACCAACACAAATGGGACACAGGTTCTCCAACTGTGCCGAGCGCTAGGCCTCTACATTGCCAATGGAAGAATACGAGGAGACACATTGGGACACCCACAGCTCCTCCCAGGGCAGCAGCACAGTTACGGACATTAGCCTGGAGTCACTTGCAGCCCTCACTGTGAGCCCCCTAACAGCCCTCTCAGACCACAGCAAACTCACCCTGTATCTGAAGAGAACACAACCAAACCAAGATGCCCAACAGCCCAATAATCTACACCCTATTAACATGCCCTTTAAATGGGGTCCAAATAGCATCGAAAACTATAAGAAGGCGACCAGTAGTTATCAAATACAATCCCTCCTAGATTCCTTTTTATCCACAACATACCCACTCAATGACCCCAGTGTAAACTTAGCCACCAAAAACATTAATACTATCTTCGACAAATTAGCAAACGTATCAAACCTAAAGCAACATAAAAAAAAAATATATATAAAATGATGACCGATGAAAAATCGAACGGAAAAAACTCACCCAGACAATGCGACTATATGGCTTCAATATGGGGGAATGTTGAAACAATATAAACATTTGCTGAGAATGAACAAGGAACACCACATTAGACATCAGCTAAATGTAATTGAAAATTTCATCAACAGCAACCAATTCTGGGAAAATTGGAACAAACTAAACAGGAAACAAAAAGACGAATTAGCAATACAAAATGGGGATATTTGGACAAATCACTTTAAAAACCTCTAGAGCAAAGTTAAGCCAGAAGCAGATACAAAACAAGCTACAAATTCTGGAATAAACAATTAAAGATTACCAGAATCCCATCGACACCTTAATAACTGAGGCAGAACTAAAGTGAAATGATACAATTCTCAGATGATAAATTCAAATTGGCTATCCTTAAATTATTCAATATCACCCTATTGGCAGGTATATTTCCAAACATTTGGAACCAAGGATCGATCACACCAATCTACAAAACTTCTACAAAAATGTTTTATAGATTTAAAAAAACCCTTCGACTCAATCTGGCATGACACAATGGATTGTTACATGGCCCTAAACCGTCAGTACACACCAGCAGAGTACCTGAGCACCGTTGGTGACCCCACACTTAGGAAGACCCTGACCAGATACCGGCTCAGCGGACACAGCCTGGCCCTGGAGACGGGTCGTCACAGACAGACCTGGCTACCGCCCCCCTGTCTCCCCCTCTCCCCCCCCCACCAACTCACCAACACCCCCCCTCTCCCCCTCCTATCTCCCCTATCCCCCTTCCCCTCTCCTATCTCCCCCCCCTCCCCCTCCTATCTCCCCACTCCCCTCCTATCTCCCCTCCTCCCCCTTCTATCTCCTCCCCACATTCCCCTCTCCTCTCTCCAACCCCCCCGCCCCCCCAAACTCCTGTCCTATCTCCCCTCCAGAAACATTTATACAAAGTGAATATTTATACACAGGTAGAATATATAATTCATGACGGAGCAGATGGGGGGTTAGTGGGCATGTTTGCACAGAGATGCCTTCAGGTAGACTGTGGGTTGGAACCCAGAACTTTCTAGACAGAGACCCACACCCTCCTCACTATCCCATCTCATCTCATCTCATTTAGTCACATGGAGGCATGAGCATGGAAGGAATATGCCCTTTGGACAGAATGAAAGAAAAAGACTTCCATTCCAGCAGAGGAATAAACGGCAAAATATGGCGAAGGGATTGTTATTATTATCATAACTAGTTATGTGCCCGTTTGAATCGTGCCCCTGCCTGTTAGAAATGGGCAGACTGCGTTGCCCCCGCTCACCCAAACGACTGCTTCTCACCCGATACACTGCACTCCCTCCCTCCCGGGGGTCCTCAGCAATACAGTCCTCAGCCAGTGCAGTGCCCCGTTCCGCGCCTGTTCCGAACAGGCCGATTGTGTGGAACTTCCTCGAGAGTCGCTCATCCCAAAAATTGTTTGACACGTCAAGTGATTTACGAGTGCTCCATTTTCACCGTAACAGTTGAGCTAGTGACAGGAGGCACACACACACACACACACACACACACACACACACACACACACACACACACACACACACACACACAGGAAAGGTGGGGGGTGGAGAGTCAGTCGGTGGTCCACAGGGGCCAAAAGGGCAGCCATTGGCTCTCGGTCAATGGCGTACAAGTGTGTGGGTGTCGGTAACGGGCCAAGAGGCATTCATGTGTTAGTGCTCTGACAACTACTACTATACTTCAACTATACTAATACTATTACTACTACTACTTCAACTATACTACTATACTTTAACTATACTACTACTACTACTATACTTCTACTACTACTACTACTATACTTAAATTATACTACTACTACTACCACTAGCCTACTACTATAACTACTACTACTACTACTACTACTAATATACTCATACTACAATGATTTTTTGTTGCATTTTTTAGAATTTCTCTGTTTTTACTGTTTAATATCAAAAGCACATTCGTTGTTTGCAAAAATGAAGGCAATAAAGCTGTTTCTTATTCTGATTCGGATTCTGATACTCCTGCAACTACTATTGTAGTACTAGTACAGATTGGTTTCATGAACATAACAGCTCTGCATGCAAGACAAGCAGGAGGAGGAATGTGAGTTCTCATAATCATCATCATGATCCTCACTGTTATGCGCAGTTTCGAGTGGTCATCTATTGTGGCTGGAGTTCAGGTTCAGGTTCTGGATTGTCTGTAGCAAAGCAGCGAGCTCGGGAATCAATGTGACACAAGGCAGTATCACCAGGAATGATTCAAAGTTTATTTAGATACACAGAGCCTATATACAGTTTGCATGGGAAAAAAATAAACATTTACATATAGACACAACAACTCAACAAGGGAAGCAGACATAGAAACGCCTCTAAGACAGCCATTCAGGGAGCAGGGACAACAAGGCCGTCCATGGAGACCCTTCCGTCCCCACACCCCAGACAGCCAATCCCGTGCCACACAAAAGGTGCAGAGACTGCAAGGTCTCACGTTGAGCCCTTGCGTGGGACCGCCAGTCCAGATAGGAGACGCAACCGGTTCCCACAACAACAGCTGCGAGTGCGTCTCAGAGGCCTCCCGGGGAAAACAGATAAGAGTGAAGCTAACTAGTCACACCCCCCTCTCCCCCTCCTATCTCCCCTAGTCCCCACATTCCCCTCTCCTATCTCCCCCCCACTCCCCCTCCTATCTACCCCACTCCCCTCCTATCTCCCCCACACTCCCCCTTCTATCTCCTCCCCTTCCCCCATCCTCTCTCCAACCCCCCGCCCCCCGAACTCCCGTCCTATCTCCCCTCAGAAACATTTATACAAAGTGAATATTTATACACAGGTAGAATATTATAATTTCATGATGGAGCAGATGGGGGTTAGTGGGCATGTTTGCACAGAGATGCCTTCAGGTAGACTGTGGGTTGGAACCCAGAACTTTCTAGACAGAGACCCACACCCTCCTCACTATCCCATCTCATCTCATCTTCATTTAGTCACATGGAGCATGAGCATGGAAGGAATATGCCTTTTGGACAGAATGAAAGAAAAGACTTCCATTCCAGCCGAGGAAAATAAACGGCAAAATATGGCGAAGGGATTGTTATTATTATCATAACTAGTTATGTGCCCGTTTGAATCGTGCCCCTGCCTGTTAGAAATGGACAGACTGCGTTGCCTCCGCTCACCCAAACGACTGCTTCTCACTCGATGCATGCACTCCCTCCCTCCCGGGGGTCCTCAGCAATACAGTCCTCAGCCAGTGCAGTGCCCCGTTCCGCGCCTGTTCAGAACCAGGCCGATTGTGTGGAACTTCCTCGAGAGTCGCTCATCCCAAAAATTGTTTGACACGTCAAGTGATTTAACGAGTGCTCCATTTTCACTGTAACAGTTGAGCTAGTGACAGGAGGCACACACACAACACACACACACTACACACACACACACACACACCACACACACACACACACACACACACACACACAGGAAAGGTGGGGGGTGGAGAGTCAGTCGGTGGTCCACAGGGGCAAAAGGGCAGCCATTGGCTCTCGGTCAATGGCGTACAAGTGTGTGGGTGTCGGTAACCGGGCCAAGAAGGCATTCATGTGTTAGTGCTCTGACAACTAACTATATACTTCAACTAAACTAATTAAATACTACTCTTCC
>PIJE02000114.1:430102-437289 GCA_002895965.2 Coryphaenoides rupestris | reverse complement strand
GCTTATCGCGTTTTGGAATCAAACTCTTTAATAATTAATTCAATTTTGAATGTCCGTTCGTCCACCACTAACATTTTCGTCCCGTCAACGAAAGTAAAAATAGATTTAGTCACAGTTTTTATTTTCAAAGATCCGTTTTCGTCACATCAACGTCACGTCTTAGTCATGGGAAAAAGGTCGTTAACGCATATTTTTCGTCAAACATTTCGTTAACGAAATTAACACTGGTTGTTGTTTGCTCTTTTTAAAGAAGGTATCGGTTCTGGCACCGTTTTGGCACCGGTATCGTTTTAAAAGTATCGGTTTGGCACCGGTATCGGATAAATCTAAACGATACCCAACCCTAGCGTTAACGATAACGAACACAACATTTTCCTTTTTGGCGGGAGTTAAACTGAAAAGTCGTTGGGGAAGTGTTTATTTTGTAGCGCCGTCGCACAGAGGGCACCGCGGTGTTTATCACAGCCTCCTGACAGCGTTATACACACACACACACACACACACACACACACACACTGTGGGACTCTATGGGAGGGATTTACAGCCAATCACAGTCATTTATTTATGTCCTCCTCGGTCATTATCGGTAACTGGCGACACACGGAGAGACGGGGATATGTGGTGGTGCCCCCCCCCCCTCTCTCTCTCTCTCCTCTCTCCTTCGCCTTCCCTAATGTCTCTCTACATATGTGCGTCTCTGCTCTCTCTGTGTCTCTATATGTCTCTGTCTCCCTCTCTCGTATATGTGGTCTCTCTCTCTGTCTCTCTTATCTCTCTCTCTCCTCTACCCTCTCTACCAGTATGTGGCGTCTTCTCTCTCTCTCTGTCTCTCTATATGCTCTGTCTCCCTCCTCTCTATATATGTCTCTCTCTCTGTGTCTCTCTACCCTCTCTCTCTGTGCTTTCCCTCCCTCTATGTCCTCTATGTCTTCCTGGCATTTCTCTTTCCCTCTATGTCTCTCATGTCTCTCCTCGTCCGTCTCTCTCTGGAAATGATGATGGGTACTGGGAGGTGGTCGTAGCAGCGGTAGGTCCTCTGCTCTGCGTCCACGGCAGCGCTAACCGTGTGTTTGTGTGTGTTTATGTGTGTATGTGTGTGTGTGTGTTTCTGTGTGTGGACTGGAGTGTAGACTTTGTAGATTTTTGGAGCCTGAGCCTATATTTTACTGTGTGTGTGTCTGTGTGCCTGTGTGTGTGTGCGTGTGTGCCTGTGTGTGTGTGTGTGCCGGTGTGTGCCGGTGTGTGTGCGCGTGTGTGCGCGTGTGTGTGTGTGTGTGCGTGTGTACCAGGAGGATCTTCAGCTGTTGCGAGACGCCAGAAAGTCAAACATTTACAGACCTAATAATAGCCTTTTGTGTTTTGAAGGGTTCTCTTCCATCATGTTCTTCTCCAGGCATGTGAGCTGCCTACCAGGAAGTGAATGTCGGGGGTTTTATTAAACATATTTCCTGGAGCGTGTTGTGTGTTGTTTACGCGTCACACCCATTTAAAGCTTGCTCAAAGCCATTTGTCGTTGTTAGTTTTTGGGTGTTTACATTATTTTACTTTTTTTCCTGATTTATCAGTTAGAACGAGACTGAATTCCCCCCCCAGACAGTCGTCTGTCAACACAACACAAAGTCAGTAATACGCACCTACCGATTATTTGCTGTTTGTTTAATGTTTTTTTTTCTTTCTTTCCTCTCGCGTGTTCGTTAGAGTTGATGTATGGTATCGATGTGTGCTGCGTGCGTCGCGTGGGAATTAGTGGAGCGCATCATCGCCGCAGATATCATATTTATTTTTCGAGAAGTCGTTAAGACGTCTCAACGACGAAATTAAGCAGAAACTCGCACACTTAGCCCAGCACACTTAGCCTAGCGCCGGCACGCAATCCAGCCCCACTTGCCTCGGTCTGTTTATACGTTTAGACAGCGTTTGTCATGGGCTTGTTTATTTTTGTATTTTATTTATTTAGGAACGTCTGTTTCGGTCATTAAACGTGATCCCTGGCCTGCGGTTGGGGAAGAATGAACGTTAGCCAGAGTTGGCGCATTAGCCAAACATTTCATACATCCCTTCCCTTCCCTCAGCTCGACTTGTCCGAGTGATCATTTGAACTGCTTCCCGGGGACATCCCTGGCTGCTCGGAAGTCCAGGGCTCGTGGGTATTCATCGACTCAACGTTATTTCACCTACTCCATTGTGTCTTTCCCGAGCGTCTAAGCTGGTTGATTCACCGGTCTTAACCCCGTCTAACTCCCCCCTCCTAATCTACCCAAGAGATAATGACTGTTTATGTGCCCTGAGTAAAGTAGAGGATTGACAGCAGGTGAGTGCAGGTAATCGCAGTCCCCCTACACGACTGCTGGGTGTTTGGTTTAGAGCCCTCCTCCTTCCTCTGCCTGTCCTGTCGTATTTCAACGAGACGTAAAGTGTGTTTGTTAAGAGAGAACACACGGAAGTGGTCATACATCATCATGTGTGTGTGTGTATAGAAGACAACACTCAGACAGAGATGGAGTCCTGTATCTTCTAAACACAGCGTCGCAAACCAACGGTCGCCCTGTCGCTCCACCCCGCTGTCCACGTTTCTTTCAGAGCTGATGGAACGACCGGCTAACTAACAAAAGGGTTGTTAAAGTGGTAATCTCAAAGATCTTCTTGTAAATAAATGTCTGTAAAGTCAATATCAATCGCCGAATGAGTTAACAACAACGGTGACTATGGTCCACTGATGAACGCCCTTGCTCTTGCAGTATTTTTTTATATTATATATCACCCAGTCCCATGGATGTTCGCCAGAGTGCATAAGCGGAAGTGACGTTCAGTTTTTTCGGTCTCTGCTCGAGTAAACAGAGTATCCACCATTTAACAACTGCCAGCGGACTGATGTCACATATGTAACACTGTTTGGATGCAATTACTGCTTTTTGCCATAGGCGTCGCCAAAGAGCACAATACGGAAATCTTAGAGATTTAAAAAAATGAACAAGAGTGCACCAATTTTCCCATCAACCACATCAAGGTCGCCTACCGAACGGGCGACTATAAATGCCACGGTAGCCGTGCCTGACAGACCTGTCCGTACTTTTCACAAACGCTGCGTCACGCCGACGATAAAGACCGCTTAAGAAGCTTAGAGGAGTGGAGCTGCCTGCCTGGTGGCCTGGCTGGTGTCTCAGGCCACCGGGCCAGACCATGTGACCTGCCAGTCAGGATGGGCCACTAACGCTAACCTGATATCCTTGTTTACTCAGCACACACACACACACACACACACACACACACACACACACACACACACACACACACACACTCTTTCCTCCTTTTAGTGAGGATTTCCCCCATGTGGATTCTTACCTTTTTTTATTTATTTCTAAGTCGAAGCTGTTGAGAGAGGCGGGCTTACAGAACACGAAGAGATCACGACTCAAAATGATAATGCCGGCTAAATGGTTGAGGTTGTTGAAGCAGAAGGTAGCAGAGCTAATGAGTCATGCTGTGTCATGGCGCAGGTGTTTTTCCCCAGACTTAATAACAGAGGCGGGTGGAGGGTGGGGGGGGGGGGGGGGTGTCTTTTTTCGTTCTGTTCAGACCAGAGTGAGTCTGAACAGTCACGTCATGAACAACCCCCTGCTAGCCGCCGGGCATTCCCTTAATGACGGCGTTCGCGACGCGATGTGTGTTGTGCGGCAGGCTGCTTTGCATCTCCCCTGAATCTCTTCTGAGTGAGCGTTGAGGCTCACTTAAAACTGTCAAAGGCCCCGTGATGAGCCAGTGCCCTTTTTTTTTGTTTTCTTTTTACGCACAAGACACTGCTGCAGCTGGCGCTGCTGTCCCACGCTGCATTTGAGAACTGACGTACTCTCGTCGGCTCGTAATCTTGCAGAACCAGACAAGTCGGTTAGTCACTTGTTTGCCCGGAGACTGTGAGGTAGGCAGGTATGGGAATCAGGCCTGGTTTGGTCGTGGAGGTAATGTTCTTTACACTCTGGAGATCTGACTTCTAAGGAGCCACTTATCCAGCTGCCCAAACGAAGCCACCCCGGCTTAGTTAAAAAACATGGGGAATTTTAGAGGTAAGATTCAAATGTCGCCGCTCTTTGCTTTCTTTTTCCGATGCTCAAAGGGGCCTTTTTCTTTCCATTTGTGTTGGTAGTTTGTTACTGGGTGTATTCTGCTATGTGACAGTGAGATATTGTCGTCGCATAATTAAAATCTATTATGGTTTTGTGACTGTCATTTGATTTCACAGCTCTTCATTCACCAGAAATGTGTTAATTTCTTGACTGCTGCATTGCACCATTTTACTCATTCAGAAATTACATGTCTTTGGAAAATCCAAGCAGAGACAAAGGTAATTCCATATGTGGGGGATTAAAATAAATGGGTGGTGTCAAGCTGTGGAAGGCCATGGCTTTATATTGTTTATCCTCACTTAAGAACAGTTGAGCCATAGAGACAACCTTCCTTTATAGAGAGAACCTTCATTTAGAAGAGTTTAGCTATGGAGAGAACAGTCCTTTAGAGAACATTCCTTTTTAGAGAGAACCTTTCTTTAGAAGAGTTTAGCTATGGAGAGAACAGTCCTTTAGAGAACATTTCTTTAGAGAACCTTTCTTTAGAACAGTCAAGCTATAGAGTATAGAGAGAACCTTCCTTTAGAACAGTAAAGAGAAAACAGTGTAGAGAGAAAATGCACAAGGGCCATCCCACCTGGCAAAGAACAACTCTCCATCTTGGAATTTCATTTTATTTTCCGCTCCGATGTCAGTTTCTTTCGTTGTTGTTTTCTCTTAACCTCCTGATGCTCGCAGGCAACGTACGTGGAGCGCCTTGTCAAAGTGAAACCACTACTGCCATTTCCCCATCAGTGGTTTTCACTCCCTGGAAAAGGAGTCTCTCTCTCTCTCTCTCTCTCTCTACCGATTTATAAGGATGAATGATATCCCACAGCTACAGAACGGCATGACTGGCACACAAGCTAATCTGCGTAGAATAAGACACAGTGTCACCTGCGGAGCTGAGCTGTAAAACCCAATATCCTGCCACATATGGGACGACGGCAGCGTGAGGCCGGGCACCCTGAGATGCGTGGTGACAGATTCCCAGAATAACCATCAGGGTCACTTTTTGGCCAAATGGGACCCCCCACATACCTTGTGAACACCCCCCCCCGCCTCCCCCACCCCCACCCCCTTCACACACACACACACACACACACACACACACACACACACACACACACACACAACACACACACACACACACACAACACACACAGACACACACACACACACACATACACACACAGACACAAACACATGCCCACGCACCCGATGCCTGACTGTCAACAACCCGACCAGTTCACCAGTCACTGTGTGTGTGTGTGTGTGTGTGTGTGTGTGTGTGCGTGTGTGTGTATGTGTGTGTCCATAGCACAATGGAGTTGTCCATTTGATCACACATCAGGGAGGCTGCCAATGCCATGATGTATTTGAAATACACACTAGCAAATATAAATATAAATATAAATATATAGGCCTAAACAGTTTAGAGGAGAGGAAGTATTGTGACCTCAGGCGGCGAGACACCCGTCCACAGGAGATTTCCTGGCCTTTTCCACGATGGCTCTGTTGATAATTGAGTCTACCTCAATTTATTTAGCTAATCTTGTTAATTGGGCAGAATACTTTGGTGGGGGGGGGGGGGGGGGGATGGGGGATTATCGGGCACGCTTTAAACGAGCTTTAAAAGTTAATCACTGATTAACTTTGCTGCTGCTTCCTGGTTTTGATGCATGAAAATGGAAAAAAAGTCTGTAATGAAAAAAAGTGATGATTTGAAACAAGACGGTGTATTGAATTAAGCCATCGAGGGCAAAAGGAACAGAACCCTCAGACTTTATTGTTTGCTGAAGCACACATCTCTCACGTCAGATCCTCATGCCTCCTTACTTCCCAACATGTAACGTCTTGTGTCTACGGAAACGTGTATGTGACTGTGCACTCACTGGCCTACTTATTTCATTTGAATCTCTATTCACATACACACACACACGTGCACGCACTGTACAGGCATGCATGCACGCACACGCACACATGCACCCACTGTGCAGACGCACACACATTCACACACACACACACACACACACAATACAGACACAGACTCACACACACTGTACAGACACGTGCACACACACACTGTACAGACACACACACACACACACACAGACACTGTACAGGCATGCACACACACACTGTACAGACACACACACACACACACACACACTGTACAGGCACGCACACACACACACACACACACACACTGTACAGGCACGCACACACACACGCACACACACACACACACACATACACTGTACAGACGCGCACACACACACACACACACACACACACTGTACAGACACACACACATAAACGCACACACACACTGTACAGGCACACACACACACATACTCGACAGACGCACGCACACACACACACACTGTACAGACACACACACACAGACTGTACAGGCACACACACATTCACACACACACACACACACTATACAGAAATACACACACATACAGACGTACACACACACACACACACACTGTACAGGCACACACACACTCTGTACAAATACATGCAAACACACACACACACACACTGTACCGACACGCACACTGTGCCGACACGCGAACACGCACACGTCGTTACACAGGCATGCGTTTGATGAGCCTGTGTGTCGCCTCTTTAATCTCTTATTGTCAATGTTGAATCTCTTCTTCCTCTGCTTCATCGAGTACAAAGGCCGCGGACGGGCTGCTGAGGAGCGTTTAACCGGCTGACATTTCCATTAACCTGTGTTTGTCTGCAAATAACTTTGCAGTGGCGAGTCACCACTCATCACTGTCATTATGCGCGTCTGTGAGGAGGCGTGGCGGTGTTTAAGGTGTTATTAATAGAGAATGACAACACTTTGGTCATTATGCTTCAGCCACTTATTGTGAATATTAATGAGCAGGTAGACTGCTAGACTCGTTTGCTCAAGGGTTGCGGGCAGGTAGGCTGTGGACATTGGGGGTTCGAACCTGGAACCTTGAAACTCGGACTCAGATTTAAAACGTCCTAGCCCATGTCCAGTTCATGTTTCTTTCTTTCTTTATTCATTAGTTACATTTAATAATCAGAACTTATTTT
>PIJE02000114.1:420997-425077 GCA_002895965.2 Coryphaenoides rupestris | reverse complement strand
AAGAGACAGGATGCAGGCATGTAATGACAGCCGTATACTACCACACACACACACACACACACACACACACACACACACACACACACCACACACACACACACCCACACACACACACACACACACACACACACACACACACATACTCCCTGCCCTCCCGTACTGCAAACAGAGGAGAGAGAGAGAGAGAGACACACCTCAGGGCTCCAGCGCTCCCTTACTTACTTACCTCCCTGTTTCCACTTCGACAAAAAGACCAAACAGAGCCAAGTGTGGGGAGCTTGCTCAATAATATTGACGTTGGCCGGGTTGCATTTCAACTGTTTATTTCCTTTTATGTGCGAGTTTATCGGCTACCTTAGTCGAGATAAGACTTTAATCAGCTCGAGGGAGGAAGAGGCAAAATACAAACATTGTTGAGTCAGTAGGTGTGGACTATCGTCTCAAGCCGACAGGAAGGAGGTATCACCTGCCCGACCGAGTCCTCCTGGCTGCTGGTTGGTCCTCCGGTCCCTGCCAGGTAGGAGGAGGGTGGGGGCTAGAGTCTGTAACGCTAGTGTAGCCTGACGGAGGGAGCCTGGCGGTGGCATGAGAGAGAGAGAGAGAGAGAGAGAGAGAGAGAGAGAGAGGGAGAGAGACATGCCCGGGAGGGAATTCCTGCTTGAAGACGGAGACGCAGACAACGTAAGTTGAAGCGTTTTGCGAAACCCTTAATGGAGGTTGAGTTTGAAGGATAGAGGGGTTTTACGGGGACGGGGAAGGTCAATGTGTGTGTGTGTGTGAGTTTTGTCTGTTTGTTTAGAGTTAGAGTTTTCTTTTCTCCTGTCGCTGTCGCCGCCTCTCTCTCTCTCGCTCTCCCTCTTTCGTGTGTGTGTGTGTGTGTGTGTGTGTGTGTGTGCGTGTGTGTGTGTGTGTGGAGCCAGAGCTGCCAGTGCTCCGGAGGCTACGGGTGTGAGCATGCGAGCGGCGGTGGCGGTCCAAAGGGCTAAATCTGGGTTGGGACGAGTCCGGGACGAGTCCTCACCGCACAGACTCACCTCTTCCTCTGCCTCTTCCTCCTCCTCCTCCTCCTGCTCCTTCAAGCGTGCGACCGCTCGCTTGAGTTTCTTTCTCTTTATCTCTCTGCCATTTTTATCTTCTTTTTTACAGTCTTCCCTCTTCTTTTATAATCTTTCTCTCCATCTTTCTACCCTTCTTCTCCTTTAGCTTCAAATAAGGGAGGGGAGGGGAAAAGGAGGAAGCAATGTTTATGCTTATTCCACTCTGTGTTTGCCCGGCGGGCCGCAAGCAATGCCCAAAGATGGGAACGTTCCCTGGGGCGGTGTGTATGTGTGTGTGTGTGTGTGTGTGTGTGTGTTTGTGTGTGTGTGGGGGGGTGGGGGGTTCTGTCTTCTGTCTAAACGATCCCAAGACATCACTCCAGAGTAATGCCGCGGTCAGACTACAGACTACACTATCCTTTACAATATTTTTGTTGGTTACGACGGTCACGGTGTCAGATTAGGTGACTACAGAGCGATAGACATGTCAGACCTCACACTTGCGACGTGTGATGTCATCGGAACGGAGGTGCTAGGCAACAAGAGTGCAAACAAACTAGCTTGATGCTAACGGCAGCTCGACAAACATTTCCTGTGTTTCATAGTTCCATCTAGCAGCACCAACAACAACAAAATGTTTTGCTTCGCCATGTTTGTTTATAGCACTCCGTGCTCCTATTGGTCAACGTCACGGCCGTGACAGGGCGCATCATGAAAGACAAAAACAATTCTAACATGCTTGTCTTTCTCTCGGGAAGTCGTGAGGCGTCCCAGATGCGTCTTCCACTATGTCACACTACACAGGATAAAATGATCGATTGTCGCGCCCTGTCGTTCCCGA
Organism: Coryphaenoides rupestris; assembly: GCA_002895965.2. Taxonomy (NCBI): domain Eukaryota; kingdom Metazoa; phylum Chordata; class Actinopteri; order Gadiformes; family Macrouridae; genus Coryphaenoides; species Coryphaenoides rupestris. The sequence continues at coordinate 423,199 of PIJE02000114.1, read as the reverse complement.
AACATTCCGACGCCCTACGACTGCTGAATCAGGCCATAATCGGCAGTAGCTCAGGAGGTGAGAGCGGGTCTCACAAACGGAAGGTTGCTGGTTTGATTCCCGAGCTCCTCCTAGCCAAGTGTCAAGGTGTCCCTGAGTAAGACACCACCTAACCCTAACTGACGTATTGGGTGTTAACTTGCATGGTTGGCACCACCGTCGGTGTATGAATGGGTGAATGTGAGGCAATACTGTAAAGCACTTTGGATAAAAGCGAGATATAAATGCAATCCATTTATGATGGTTTCTTCTAGTCTTCTGTCCCTCTCTCTCCATGGTGAGACCAGCCCTGGTTCTTCAATCTGGTGCTTGTGGTGTGGTTGGTTTGTGGCGTCTGGTCTGTCATGCAGTAGCCGTGAGTTTCGGGGCGTTTTCGGTGTCCCCAGAGTTCCTTCTGTTGCCTCCTCAGTGCCTCATCATCATCATCATCGCCCAACCATCTGGACTTCACAATTAATCTTCCAATATTTTCATACCGTTTTCTCTCCGTTTTTTCTGTGTGTATGTGTGGGGGGGGACATTATTGTACACTTCTTTGTACACTACACATTTTTATCTTCTTTCTTTCTTTCGTTGCGTAATGAGGTGGGGAATTATCTTTACAACCCTTCTCCCTCTCCAATATTTATTACTTGTTACATTTAAATTTTGCCTCGGTGCTGTTTTGTAGCTAATCTGGGACCCACTTTAAAAGGTGGAAGAAAAAAAAAAAAAGGCGAAACAGTGGGTGGCTGGGCTGTCACGGACGTCTGTTATATCTCCGCTGCGCACTCAGCAGTTAGCGAGCCGCGCTCGATCGCGAGCTCGCTAGTTCGCTAGCTGCCGTTAGCGAGTGAGCTGCATCCGCATGCCAGCTCCTCTGCTGCTGCCATCCCACTATCTTATAGAAGTGTAGGAGGCGTGGGAGCAGATAAGTGGGTAGACAGGGCGCTCGGGCGACTCCTCTGCTCCTCCGAACCCAAAGACTCCTCCAACCCCTCCCTCCCTTCCTCCCCATACCCCTCGGATATAGGCCGTCTGATAAAGGCACAAGATAAAAGAGCCGACGGGATGACTATAATAAATATTAATATTGCACGCTGTAAAGTGAGGACTTTTGTTTCGTTAAGGCCTTGATTGTGGATATTGTACTCTGCCGCTGCAAGGAAATTAAGCCATCCCACATTTTTCACGCGATCCGCAATGAGATGGAAATGGAAACTGAACCAAACGGCAGAAATATATGAATCTTCTTACTACTGGGTTCTGAGTCTGAAGTGAGTTCTGTTGTTTCTCTCTCTCCCCTGCTCCTTCGGCTGGAAGACAAATAAAGGCGGTTGTGGTTGTGCAAACACAGACACATCTCGCATGGTCTGTAAAGTGATGGTGGTGGAGAGACTGCAGAGACATGGACTCGGATGTCCAGGACACACACACAGCACTGTACAGTTCAGTCATATTCACACATTCATACACCGACGGCGGTGTCAACCATCCAAGGTAACAACCAACACGTCAGGAGCAGTTAGGGTTAGAGACAGATAGAGACACACACACAGAACAGACACAGAACAGACGTGTGTGTCTGTGTGTGTGTTCAATGTCTGTTCTGTGTCTGTTCTGTGTGTGTGTCTCTATCTGTCTGTCTGTGTTTCTTTCTTTCTTGCTAGTTGTGTTTCTGTCCGTTTTGCTTTTCTTTTGACATTCTTGCCCCGCCCCTTGGAGGGGGTGTATGCTTGCATCACTTCCTGTGGTCCCTGCCGTGACCTCGTCCAGGCCGGGCCGGGCCAGCTTGGCAATAACAGCGCGGCTCCATTAGAGTCAACAACAGCTGTGAGTCGCCCCCTGTGCTCCTCAACAGGACGCTTTTATTTTGAAGGTTTTTCAGTTTGTTTTTGTTTTTTTGCTGGCCCTTTTATTTTAAAGGGACAGACAAGAATTTAGTTGGAGGGTATGAGGGTAGGCGGTGGGGTTGTTGTTCTATACACATACATAGACACACACACATGTACACACAACACACACACAGGCGGCAGTAGCTCAGGAGGTAAGAGCGGTTGTCTGGCAACAGGAAGGTTGCTGGTTTGATCCCCGGGCTCCTCCTCCTAGCTAAGTGTCGAGGTGTCCCTGAGCAAGACACCACCTAACCCTAACTGCTCCTGACGTGTTGGTTGTTACCTTGCA
>PIJE02000114.1:408497-418497 GCA_002895965.2 Coryphaenoides rupestris | reverse complement strand
TATTAAACAATGCTACAAATGGAAGGAAAGTAGTGTAGAAACATACCAAAACACTATTAGGCAACAACAGGTCCAATCACTTTTAGACCAGTTCCTGGAAAAAAACATTCAATACAATGACGAAGATGTAAACAAGGCCGTAGAAAACCTCAACTATATATTTGACCTTTCAGCATCCCTAGGCATCCCTAGAAACCCACAAATAGGGAAGGCTAATAAAAATAGCAATGATAAATGGTTCGACAATGAACCTTACGGAACTTATCAAACCAAAAACATAGAGACCCAGAAAACCAGAACACACGTCTACGCTATAGTGAAACATTAAAACAATATAAAAATAAAAAGGGATCAACATGTTAAAAACCAGCTACATGCTATTGAGGAATCCATAAAAACAAACTGGGAAAACTGGAACACTCTAAACAAGCAAAAACATGAGGATCTACCAATCCAAAATGGAGATGTGTGGGTCAACCACTTCTCCAAGCTCTTTGGCCCAATAGAAATAATACACAGCAAAAACACTTACTAGATAAACTACAAAGTTTAGAGTCAATCATAAAAGACCATCAAAACCCACTAGACTCACCAATCACACTAAAGGAACTACAAGACAAAATAAAATCACTGGAAACCAAGAAGGCCTGTGGTGTCTATGGGATCCTAAATGAAATTCACAGACCTCAAATTCCAATTGTCTATATTAAAACTCTTTAATGTTGTCCTTAGATCAGGGATCTTCCCCAATATTTGGAACCAAGGTCTGATAACATCGCTCCACAAAAGTGGAGACAAATTTGACCCCAACAATTACCTCAGTAACCTTGGGAAAATCCTCTGTATGATCATCAACCACAGACTCCTACATTTCATCACTGAAAATAATGTCCTAAACAAATCCCAAATTGGCTTTCTACCGAATTATCGCACAACAGACCATATTTTCACCCTCAGCACCCTAATAGACAAATAAACAAAAACAAAAGTAAATTATTCTCTTGTTTTGTTGACTTCAAAAAAGCTTTTGACTCTATTTGGTCTGCTGTACAAACTATTGGAAAGCGGTGTTGGAGGGAAAACCTATGACATCATAAAGTCAATGTACACCAACAACAAATGCGCTGTTAAGATTGGCAAACAACACACAGACTTCTTTCCCCAAAACCGGGGGTTTAGACCCCCGGGCCCTGACAGTAAATCTAACCAAGACAAAAATAATGCTTTTCCAAAAAAGAGCCAGCCTCCAGCAACACAAATATAAATTCTTTCTCGATACAACTCTCTTAGAGCATACAAAGAATTATACCGACCTTGGCCTAAACATTAGCAACACAGGTAACTTCAACAAAGCTGTAAACGACCTGAGAGACAAGGCAAGAAGGGCTTTTTATGCCATAAAAAGAAACATCAACTTAGACATCCCACTAAAAAAAAGGCTCAAATACTAGACTCAGTTTTCAAACCCATTTCCCTTTACGGTTACGAGATCTGGGGTCCACTTGCAAACCAAGATTTTACTAAATGGGACAAACATCAAATTGAAACGCTGCATGCAGAGTTCTGCAAATCCATGTCTCCTGCACACAACGGAAAACACCGCAACAATGCATGCAGAGCAGAATTAGGACGATACCCACTAATAATACAAATTCAAAAAGAGGACATTCAAATTTCATAACCACCTAAAATGACAGTGAGCCCGACACGCTCCATAACAAAGCCCTCATCCACAGAGAGACTCTAGAGCGATGCCCCCTCGGCCAGCTGGTTCTGGGACTCTAGTTCACGAAACCAAGGCAGAGCCAACCAGAAGAAACCCCATTAGAATAAACCAAATTATAAGGAAAACGAAAAAGAAAAACTAATGTCACGCACTGGAAACAACAAAAAACAGGAGTAAGATTAGAATGGCTAGTGTTGGCCCCTAAAACAGGACGAATACACGAGACGGGCAGAATACCTGAGCACTGGCTGGACCAATACCAAACTCAGGACATCCTTGACTAGATACAGACTCAGTGAGCACAGCCTCGCCGTGGAGAGAGGCCGCACCGGCAGACCTGGCTACCAAGAGAAGACAGACTCTGTACCCACTGCACCAACAGGAGGTGGAAACCGAGCTACACTTCCTAAACAACCAGACACCAACAAGACATTAGAGATACATCTCTCCCCCACAATCTCAAACACCCAAAACATTTAGATAACTAAACAACCAAAAACTTCCATATCTGCTGGGCGAGGTACAGGAATGTGCAAACACAGCAGCAAGATTTGTGAGCTGTTGTGACAGGAAAGGACATCCAATGGAATACAACCTGCCATAAAGACTGTCAATCACCTGTCAATCCCCCTGTAATTATTATCATCATAATTTTAATTAGTTATTTTTTTATTATTAATATATATATATATATATATATATTATACAATTTTTTTGTATTTTATATATATATATTTTTGTAAAAACATTTATATTTAATTTCTTCTCTTTCTTTTCCATTTTTTTATTGTATCTTATTTTTGTATTTTTATATTTTTGTATTTTTTATATTTTTTTACTTTTACTATATATATTTAGTTCTTTATAAATTATCTATACTACGTTTCCCATGCCAATAAAGCTCTTAAATTGAATTGAAATTTGAATTTAATTTAATTGACAGAGGAACAAGAGGAGAGAGAGAGAGAGAGACAGAAGACGGAGACGAGAGAGAGACAGAAAGACGGAGAGACCGAGAGAGAGAGGGACAGAAACAGAGAGAGGAAGGAATAAATGCACACTAAAGACACAGAGAGACCATGGAGATGGAGAGAACACATGCATAAATATGGCGGACAGGACAAAGGGAGGGAAAACCTTTGATGCACACAGAGCGAGAGAGAGAGAGAGAGAGAGCGAGAGAGAGAGAGAGAGAGAGAGAGAGAGAGAGAGAGAGAGAGAGAGAGAGAGAGAGAGAGAGGGGAAAAGGCAAACCTTCCGGGATGGAGGGGGGAGGGAGGAGATAATCCCCCTCTTAATGTGGCAGCATGTGAGAAGGTGCTTTGGACCATTGAATGCAGGCCTGCTGTGACTCCCCGTCCCCCCCACCTGGCCTGTCATGCCTCAGCAGCCTCGCCATCATCATCATCGACACCTTCTTCCTCCCATCATCATATTCATCATTGTCATCATTGGTTCTTGTCCTGGCAGTCTCTTCCTCACAGCATCAGCAGCAGCAGGAGGTGTTCCACTGAGCTCGAGGTGAACTGGAGAAGCCCCATGGCACCAGTGCTGTGTCTTGGAGCATGGTCAATAGATTGCTCTAAATCGCTTTTATCCAAAGCGCTTTACAGTATTGCCTCACATTCACCCATTCATACACCGACGGTGGTGTCAACCATGCAAGGTAACAACCAACACGTCAGGAGCAGTTAGTGTTAGGTGGTGTCTTGCTCAGGGACACCTCGACCCTCGGGGGAGCCCAGGGATCGAATCAGCAACCTTCCTGTTGGCGACACAACTGCGACTTGGAGTGACAGCTGTTCACATATAGAGGGGGGGGGGTGTTAGGGTGATTATGCTGTTTTCATAGAGACCCAACAAACGTGTGGCAACATAAGATTCAACATTCAAGATTTCTTCATTGCCATGTGTAACAAGTACAATGGAATGCCTACTCCCCATTCACTCCTGCAGTATTCTTCTAAACATAAACTCTAAACAACTCTAAACAATTAGTAATGGTATCTAATAAGGAAAAAAAATAGGTCAAATTAAAAAGTGTAAAGGTAAAAATAAACACACGAGAGACGCTATTAACATGGGAACTGGCACTTGTGTCTCCTGGATCTGAAAGCGAAGCCTGCTGATTGTGTTGCTGCAAGGCAACAGCGACCGTCCACAGTGAATTTCTCACACTTTTTCTTCAACACAATATCCTGAGATATTAAACCGGATATCAATCCCTCTGCGGGGAGATCCAGATGCGCTTGCGGGTGGGCGTGCGGGGCCGGCGGGTGGGCATCGCCTCGCATTAGCCATGTAATCGCATCACTTCAGCAGCTGATAAAGACTGGGGCGGCTGGTGTGGATTGCCTTCATTACCTGCTCTGCCACGAGATGACTAGGGGTGGCGGTGTGGTGGGACGGACGTACGTGACCCGCGGTGTTGTTCAGCCCATTTGTGTCGTTCACAGCGAGACACGTCTGCGCTGCAACGAGATGTTCGTTGCTCAGATACCTCACGGACCGAGCGGAGGTCAGACGAGCGGCTGGCTACCAACTGGCAAACAAAAGGAACAGAGAGACTTGCGAGAGTCTTGCATGTGTTTTAGTTTTGTTGAGGCATATTGCAATCGTAAAAAAAATAATAAGACAAACAGAACACATACTTTTTATTCTTCTTTGATGCGGTCTCTTCTTCTCTTCTCTTCACCCAACCGCCCCCAGACAACACCTCCAGGGATCGGGTGTTTTGCATAAAGTACACACAACGCGCACATACTATATTTTTGCCTATCTCTGCACATTTGGGGGGTGGGAGTCACAATTACCTGTTACCTTTTTAGCGAAATTCAATGTAATGTCATCTGCCGTTTGATGTAGTCAGCAAAAAAAAACCACGACAGTAAAGTAAGGTTGTTGGGAAACATGTTCCTGCGTTTTATTCGCCACATGAGAAATGCAAAAGGGAACGTAGGCAAAAATAAAAAGGGGGGAAAACGTGGAGGGTGGTAGAACGCACTTTGTTAGTAGAATGTGACGCGGTGTTTTATGAGCCGTTCAACCCTGGCTGAGCCAATCTGTTAGCGGTGACCCCGGCGTTAGTTTCTGAACCTCCGTTGTGTCTGTAAATAATTGCCACTCTTTGCGAGTCTGCTTTACGGGGTCCCTATACACTCGCCGTGGCCCCCGCGCGCAAACCTGACTCGCCGCTAATATAACCCTGAATCAAAGCCATTTGTTACTTGAAGTTTAAACCGACAGAAAGCATGTCTCTGAGAGTTCTCCCGATATCTGCTCCAGTCTCTCCCGTGTGTCTTTTTTGTTCGCCGGTGATTGGATTGCACTGCCCTGGTTTCTTGCTGAATCGGCCGGAACCAAAATAAAACCCATCTTTGACTCGACACAGAATAGTTTATCAGCCATACCAGAGCCACGTTGAACTGGCGAAACAAAATGCATTTTATAACACAAAGACTAAAAGCTGACACGAGGGAAAAAGAGAAATGTTGGCCGCAGAGGTTAAAGACTCTGGACCAATCAGTCCCCCCCCCCCCCCCCCCCCACCAACGCAGGCTTTCTTTATATTTGTCTTTAATAGTAGTCATAGTTGTTAGTAGTCATAGTTCAAACCTGTAATAGTAGTCATAGTTGTTAGTAGTCATAGTTCAAACCTGTAATAGTAGTCATAGTTGTGAGTAGTTCAGTCATAGTTCTAAACCCTGTAATAGTAAGCTAGTGTTCGTGTGTAGTCATAGTTCAAACCTGTAATTAGTAGTCATAGTTGTTAAGTAGTCATAGTTTAAACCTGTAATAGTAGTCATAGTTTAAACCTGTAATAGTAGTCATAGTTGTGAGTAGTTCAGTCATAGTTCAAACCTGTAATAGTAGTCATAGTTGTTCGTAGTTGTTAATAGTATTCATAGTTGTTGTTAATAGTATTCATAGTATGTAGTGGTTGTTAATAGTTTTCAGTTAGTAGTTGTAATAGTATGCATGGTTGTTAGTAGAGTAATAGTTCAAAGCATTAATAGTAGTCATGGTAGTTGGTAGTTAAGTAATCATTAGTAATCATAGTTCTAACGTGAATTGTGAATGTGTCTGCGAGACTATAATGTTGCTCCTTGTCTTTGTTTTCCAATGGCGCACAAATCCAGCCTATAGGAAATTGCAGACCGTCTGAATGCGATTCACAAATGCACTTCATTAAATGCAGAACCACGACCAGTAGGTCATAGAATGTTGAGGTCATAATGGCCCCCCGATGAGAGACCGTCTTCGGATCTGCGTCGGGATGCCCGCCCGTCCCTCTCCATTCCTGTCACCCGACATCCTTTCATCCATTTTGTTTTATTGTTGTCGTTCCCGGGGCTGTATGTCACACGTGAAGCGCTGGCTGACGCTCTGACGATGACAGCTGTGTTAATGGCATTTTAATGATGGCCAAATCATTCCAGAAAAAAACGTAATAATAAAGCACTACTGGGAATCACATCAGTCATGTTGGTTGCTGTAACTCGTCGCAGACCACCTGTCACTTGGGAGATGAACGGCGTCCACGCGGGGAACCGACGAATCACAGACCGCACCGCGTTGCTGAATATGAAACGATAACCCTCACACAGCTCTCGACCAGGGCAGCAGTGGCTGTGGTCTCTAATTTTACTATTTTTACTTACTTACACTATTTTTTTTTTTACATGTACTGACTTGGCACCATTACTAATTGTTTAGTTTAGAGTTGTTTAGAATTCATGTCTAGAAGAATACTGTGAGGAGTGAATGGGGAGTAAGCATTACATTGCACTTGTTACATATGGCGGGAAGAAATCTGTAATCTTGAATCTAATCTTTTAACTGCCTACCGTTGGCAGATATCGTGCGCTGATATTGATCAACGTTTCTGAAAATGTCCTTCTTATATTTTTATGACGCACAGATGAGGTGAGTTTTCACTTCTGAGGCTTTGAGCAAACAACGGTCTAACTGCCGTTCGCGTGTCGCTTGCCTCAGATGTTTGTGTCACCCTGAGAATAGAGAAGGAAGTATCACAATACATAATTAATACTAAACGTGATTAATGATTCACGTTTCACATTCAAATGTATCCCCACTGTGTTAATCCATCCAAACCTGTTTATCTATTTTGTTGTTGTCATTTGGATCCTCTCTGATTTTTTTCAGCGCAGTAATAGAAATATAATAATTAATAATAATTATAATATAATTAAGCAGCCCTATCTCTCAGGCAGGATTAACTAGTGTTTGCCTCATTTAATTTTCGCCTTATTTGTGTGTGCATGCGTACACAAACCCCATGAATGTCAATGTATTCTCTAATCTCTTTTACAACAGAATGAGTATTCAAAATGTAATTTTAGTGAGGCAGTAAGCTCCTTTCAATAAACGCGTGTAAATCCGAATGAGAAATCTGCAGCGGCGCGCTATTGTCAACTCGCTTTTCCCGCTATCTGAGCGTGAATCAAATTTCACGTTGTGTTTACAACCGGCGTGTCATCATTGTCAGCGTGTTACAGAGCTCGACGTCAGCTCCCACTGCCAGAGACATCATTTCTCCACCCTCTCCACTGCCACCACCACCACCACCACCACCACACCACCACCACCACTACCACCAGCAGCACCACCACCATCACCAACTCCTCCACCACCACCACCACTACCACCACCTCCACCACCACCAGCAGCCACCCCACCACCACTCACCAACTCTCCACACACCACCACACATCACCACTACCACCACCACCACCACCACCACCAGCACACCACCACCATCACCACTCACTCCACCACCACCACCACCAGCCAGCACCACCACCATCACCACCCACCACCACCACTACCACCACCACTACACTCCTCCCCATCAGGAGCACAACATCAGTAATTTGAGCAGGGTGACTTTGCAGCAGTCAGGGGGGGGGGGGGGTGGGTGGGGGTGAATATCTCCCTGGTTCTCTGCTCCTCTCTCCTGGTCTCGGTCCGGCCCAGCACAGAGCTCTCTCCCTGGGCTCCCTGGTTTAACCTCTGCTGTCGTTCGTTCCCACGCTACCCCTGCCAGTGCCGTGCCGCGCGCGCACTGCAGAGCTGTCAGGCACCACCGCCGCTTAATGAACAAACATATTTAAAATGAAAACACGTCTCCAGCCAGAGGAGGAGGAGGAGGAGGAGGAGGAGGTGGAGAGGGGGGGGGGGGGAAGCCCATCTGCACGTTTTATTTTTTTTTACACGCCTGCAAGGAAACTAAATATGTCTGAGAAGCACTAATGGAGGTTAAGAGTGTGTGAATACAAACCAACGGGAGCCTAAACTTTTGTGTGTGACTGTGTGTGACTGTGTGGTGTGTGTGTATGTGTGTACGTGTGTGTGTGCATGTTGTGTGTGTGTGTGTGTGACTGTGTGTGTGACTGTGTGTGTGTGTGTGTGTGTGTGTGTGTGTGTGTGTGTGTGTGTGTGTGTGTGTGTGTGTGTGTGTGTGATGTGTGTGTGACTGTGTGTGTGTGTGTGTGTTGTGTGTGTGTGACTGTGCGTGTGTGTGAGGGGTTTACCCCATGTGGGCTGTCATTGGGGGGTGGGGGTGGGGAGGGGGGGAATAATGAGAAGGAAAGTTCCAGATAGGATCTCCAGTCTTAATTAATGTTGGGGGGGGTTTAGTGTGAGAGCGAGGCTGGGAGAGAACATCACCTCTCTCCATTCCGAGGAATTGGAGCCACAAACCGAGCGAGGAGGAGGAAGAGGAAGGAGAAATCATAAAAACATGAAACCGTGAAATGACTTTAGTTTTATATACACGTACGCGTAATGGTTCTATTTTCCGACACGTCGTCGTGCGCAAAAAGAGACCAAAACACTAATTTGACATTTATTTAGTTTGACAAAATTTGTTTGTCTTTTTTTATTGTCGTTTTAAATGTCATATTCAAATATTATACATTTTCCCAAATGTCGAGCGCAGTAACTCTATCAGTTACTGTTTCATCCGAGCTTTGAGGTGGAATTAAAATCCTCGTACTCATATTGTTTATTTAGCTGTGTTAGCTTTAATTATCACATGGAGTATGAAAAAAAACGTGCCAACTTTGATGCCATGTTTTTAGCATTTTTTAAACTGCTAATTCCCGTAATTAACGACAACTCATTAGCGTACCGCAATGCTGCTGTCGTCAAAAAGTGTTGAATATTTGCTTTAATGTCAAAGTGACAAAGTGAGCGCCGTTACCACGGTAATGGCTTTGTGTGACGGGATTAGAGGAGCACGCTGGCCGGGTTGAATGCTAATGTAATAATTTGGCTCCTTGTGTTACAAATGTTCTTTAATATTCCGCATTTCTGCCACACTGTTTAATCATACAAATGTTCTGAAAGAGATTTCTCCGGCAGACAGTCGTCACTGATGGTGATTAATAATAATAATAATAAAGCCCTGTTTCGTGTCTTTTAATCTTTCATGGCCGATTCATCAGAAGCCATTTAGCCTCGAGGAAGAAGAACCCAGAGTGTCGTTCCGTTGACGAGCAGACATTTTGACTTGGATGTTCAAATCCCCAGCTAGTGAGCGGTGGAGGGTGGAGGAGAGGGGATCAGTATGTAGAACAGGGCCGCAGACAGACGATGTAAAGACATCAGCATTAAACGGCACTTAGCTCCCTCGTTGAGATTTATAGCGTGACTCATTTACAACGTCCGTTTCAATCAACCACATATTTATGACCGGGAAGTGACTAAAACATAAAAGTTATGATACCAATCCTCTGGCCTCTTGGCTATTGGGCAATTTTGGCTAGGCATTGAGGGTACAACCTTATTTCCAGTTTCCTGTGTTCACCCCTTTTCTGATGTACATTTACATTTAGGGCATTTGATGCTTTTATCCAAAGCGACTTACAAAGAGTACATTTGTTGAAGGATAGACAGCAATGTATCACTGTGGTACATAAAGATAAGAATAGAACAAGCATTCATAGTTACGAGTGATGTAAACGTGGAAACAAAAATGGCGGCCCAATTCATCAACATTTATATGTTTCAGGTTTTGTTTGTTTCCAAGTTTGTGGCGTTTATTACATGTGGCTGTGACAGGCGGCTCTGTACAGCAAGTAGTCAGCAGCGTTGTCAGCATCCGCTAAGATAACGCGAGGGGGCGTGTTGTGCACGCGGGTCGCTCCTTGCTGCCATGTGTCATCCGTTTGTTCAGAGACACAACAGACACACGGGTGGCCATGGATGAGGGGTGGAGGCGGTGGAGGCGGTGTGGGGGGTGGAGGATCT
>PIJE02000114.1:400997-403497 GCA_002895965.2 Coryphaenoides rupestris | reverse complement strand
CATAATTATTTAGCGTCTAGACAGTACCAAGCTGAGGAGACTAAGTGCTAAGCGCAGTACAAACACCTCGCTGGCAGGGCCCGTGCGGTTGTGGTGTGTTGCCATGGCGCGCGCCCGGATATCGTTGATGATTTATTATGCTGGTTAACCGTCGCCCCTCCCTCCCTCCGTCCCTCCGGCCATGTTGACGGTACAAAGCCGTCTCATTCACATTATTAGAGCGAAACAAACGCGATTAGAGTTCAATCATTCAATCATAGTTGCATGAAATTAAGCGACATGTTTAAACCCCGTGGATACTATGAAACTATGACACTATAAAACTATTTAACTATTTAACAATTTAACTATAAAACTATAAAACTATAAATGTATAAAACTATTTAACTGTATAACTGTATAACTGTTTAACTATTTAACTATAAAACTATACAAATATTTAACTCTTTAACGATTTAACTATTCAACTATTTAAACTATTTAAACTGCTCAACATTACCGATCACATGGTTCTATGTTGTCTGTGGTTGTGTGTGTGCGTTACTTTTTACTTTACTTTTAGCGATCAACAATCGGCGTCACAAATTTCGTTCTCATTCCGTGACCAGAAGCTTCTCTGATGAGTCAGTCCGTCAGCGGTATGTAACCATTTAAACTGTTAAACTGTTTAACTGTTTTAACCGTTAACCGTTCAACTACTCAACTTTGCCGATCACGTGTTTCTATGTTGTCTGTGGTTGTGTGTGTGTGCATTACTTTTTACTTTACTTTTAACGAGAGAGAGCTCGTCTGCAGGCGGGCAGGAAGGAAGGAAGTGGCCCCAACAACCTGCGCTGCCACCACCGCATCACGTGCGTCGCCGACCCTTCGTTCCTCTTCCAGCTCTCTCTCTCTCTCTCTCTCTCTCTCTCTCTCTCTCTCTCTCTCTCTCTCTCTCTCTCTCTCTCTCTCTCAGGCTGACCCCCACGTTCTCTCCAGAGAACAAGGCCCCCCTTTTTTTTTTTTTTTTGCTGGCTTTAGAGCTCAGCGGCTGCAACCGACCGCCCCGCCCCACTGCTGCCTGCCTCACTTTGGACTTCTCTCTTCTATCCTCTTTGACAAGATCCCAACAACCCCCTCCCCCCCCCCTCCCATCCCCCCTGCCAAGCCCTCCTCCTTCCCTTCCCTCCTCCCTCCCCTACTTTAGACCTGATCTGCTTGGTGGGGGGGGTCGGTCAGCCAAGAGAGAGAGAGAGAGAGAGAGGGGGGAGACAGACAGATAGAGAGAGAGAGAGAGAGAGAGAGAGAGAGAGAGGTGGGGGGTGGAGGGTACAGCAGATGGTACCCACTCAGAGAGGCTGAGGTTGCAGAGCGGGAGGACTGGAGACTGGAGACGGACGGGAGGCGGGAGACGGGAGGCGGGAGACGGGAGGAGGGAGGAGGGAGACGGGAGGCGGGAGACGGGAGGAGGGAGACAGGAGGCGGGAGGACACCCGAGGGTGCAGACGGACTCTGCGGTCATGGGATGCTGCAGCGTGACCCAGAGGAACACGGCGGGCATCGACGAGGTGGGACCCGACGAGATAGAACTCCTGGAACTCTCCAGAGACAATTTAGGGTAAGGAAAGATAAAACTAATATCAATATAACTCTGTGTGTGTGTGTGTGTGTGTGTGTGTGTGGTGGGGTGGGGGGTGTTCATCACCTGTTGGAGGTGTGATATCATGGAGTTGGATGGAAATTACTTGCTGGAACAAAATCACACAGTGAAGTAGAAGAATTAGAAGTAGAAGAATTCAGAGTGTGGAGAGTTTTAGAGGAGGAGGAGGAGGAGGAGGAGGAGGAGGAGAGAGACGGCAGCAGTTTGTAGAAAAATCATATGTGCACACACACACACACACACTCACACACACATCACACACACACATGCACACACACACACACACACACACACACGCACACACACACCACGCACACACATACACACACACACACACACACACACACACACACACACACACACACACACACACTTTTAAAGACATCCTATCCCATCCTAGCTGTACTTAAACGGTATATGTAAAACGTCAATCTTAATTTACTTAATTATCTTAATTCACGTCTAACCGCGGGCTAATCTCGTACAACACCGGAAGACAGCACCACAGTCTCTGTAGCATCGCATTGTCTCTCTGTCCACCGCCACCCCGATTCGCAGAGTAGTGCGTTAAAGTACAAAACTAATTGGGTCCTATTTAGGCAACATGAGGGTGGCGGTGGGGGGGTGGGGGGGGGATCCACTCATGCTGCAATGACGTGATCAGGAGATTATGACAGGAGGGGGGGGTCTTATACTGGGGCTCATCATAAACACGCAGAGATTAATATTACCAGGAACTTAAAACAACGTGAGGATCGGTACTAACACACACACACACACACGCTCACATGCACACACATACAGACAGACAGACAGACAGGCATACACACACACACACACACACACATGCAGACACACAAA
>PIJE02000114.1:371972-392206 GCA_002895965.2 Coryphaenoides rupestris | reverse complement strand
CACAAGTCGCGTTTGAAAAGTTGCTGAGTGAGTGGAAAAGTGCGAGCAAGAGAGAGAGAGAGAGAGAGAGAGAGAGAGAGAGAGAGAGTGTGACAGAGACAGAGAGAGAGTGACAGAGACAGAGAGAGAGAGAGGTACCCATCCCCTGTGGTGTTGTCGTTAGTGATGTTGTCTTCTCGTTAAAGGTCAGCTCAATTAAGTCTTGATGACCATTCTTGCCCTGCCGTCGGGTCGGTGGTCCACATCGGGACGACCGAGAGCGTGCGCGTGGGGGTGTACACAACACATGAAGACTCTACTATCCGTTTATTCTCATGCCAATGGGACCTCACAAAACCCATTGGCCAATCTTGACTTGCCAAACCCCAGTGGTGAGTTGTTGATGTCCACCTATGAGCACCGACCCGGCCCTAGAATCGGTGGGTTTGTCTCATGGTGGGTCGGAGCCTTTAGAAAACTAATCCCGATTCCTCTGTCACTCTCTCTTTCTCTTTCTCTGACTCTTTCAGGGTCTGCAGGAAATTCCCGGACCTCCACCCAGATGAACTCGTACTCGGACAGCGGCTACCAGGAGGCGGGTGGCGGCTACTACGGCAACCAGAACCTGAAGGCTGAACTGAGGCTACAGCACTCCTTTCCTGGGACCGCCACCACCACCACAGGCCCCGGACCTGGGACCCTCATCCGGAACGCCAGGGCTGAGGGCCAGACTGCCCAGGTACTGGCAGATCTAGCGACACACAGATACACGCACACACACACACACAGATACACACACACAGATACACACACACAGATACACACACACACAGATACACAGACACGGGTGCACTGAACCAAATGCATGAATATTGCATAACACAACACATTGTTTTTACTTAAAGTGGTAATCTCAAAGATTTTCCTGTAAATAAATGTCTCTAAAGTCACTATCTATGGCCGAACGAGTTAACAACAATGGTGACTGAGCCTATGATCCACTGATGAAAGCCCTTGCATTTGCATTTTTTGATATTACGGACTGGGTGGCGAGTCGCCTTTCCCGCGCAAGATTTAAAACGCGGTGCACACCCAGCAGTGATTGGTCCCATGGATGTCCGCCAGAGAGCATAACTGTAAGTGACATACAGTTTTTTCGGTCTCTGCTGGAGTAAATGTAGTATCCGCCATCCACCATTTGTTTTTGTAATTACAATTGTAATTACAAAACGGAAATCTTCGAGTTTACCACTTTAAGTAGCATTTTAATTCATCTTGTAAATAAGAAAAACTATGTATTAACTTATTTTTATGAAGAACGCACACACACACACACACACACACACACACATAAAAAAGTCATCAAAAGTAGTCAAAGTCATCAAAAGGTACCCATCACATCATTACACACCAAGGCCACCATGTCCTTGCTGTCTAATAAGATAAGATAAAATAGAACTTCATTAATCCTGAGGGAAATTCTTGTGCCAGAGTTAATAACAATAAAAACAATAATAACAATAAATGTGTATAAGTGTGTGTATAAGTTGTAATGAAGGTAATGTGAGATAACGTGCGTGTCATGGTGGCGATGTTGTCTCCCAGTCCCAGGCGGTGCCAGGCCGCGCCATGCGCAGGGTGTGCTCTGTGCCATCGCGAACCCAGTCCCCGCAGTACGCCACCGGGGTGTCCCCGGCCCGCGGCTCCCTACGCCTCACCGGTACCGGCGGCGGTGGCGGTGGGGGCGGCGTCTACGGCTCCCCCATCGTCACGGAGCCCAAGCCCCTCTCCAGCATCTTCTCCGCCACCATGCCTCTCTCCCAGCGCCCTCCGCCCTCCTCCAACACCACCAACGCCAACAACACCCCCACCGGAGGAGGTGGTGGTTCGCCCTACGCCACCCAGAGGAACTCCCCCGCGGCCCTGCGACGCATGGGCTCCTCCAACTCGCATTCAGGGGGGGGCAGCCGCAACACCTCCCCTTACCAGGTCTCCGGAGGTGGAGGTGGAGGAGGTCTCCGCATGGGTTCTCCACTGGTCATGGCCGACGGGGTGTCCCCTCCCCTCACCAAGCAGCCTGGCCCGTCGTCGTCCTCGCCAGCGCGTGGCAGCATGACTGCGGTTCCGCAACACTATGGCTCCTCCACCCTCCCACGGTCCCTACTGCACGATGTCCCGGGGCCCTACGGACCTCACGACATCCCGGGGCCCTACGGACCCCATGAGGCCCAGCCCTACGGACCCCATGAGACCCCAGGTCCCTATGGACCCCATGAGACCCCAGGTCCCTATGGACCCCACGAGGCCCAGCCCTATGGACCTCACGAGACCCCTGGTCCCTACGGACCCCACGAGACCCCTGGGCCCTACGGACCCCACGAGACCCCTGGGCCCTACGGACCCCACGAGACCCCTGGGCCCTACGGACCCCACTACGACATCTATGAGCGGATGACTCGACCAGACAGCCTCACGGGTACAGGTACACAAGAGTTTTATTTTCATATTTTGACACCTACACACACTCCGTTCTGATGAAGCTGGATGCTCGGCTGGAGTGGGTGGCTCACTTCAAAAGAATCATAGAATCAAAGAAGTCCTTTGAACTTTGGTTTTACACACCAAATGTCACTGAACATTCCATTAGCTAAGACCAACAGGGTCTCCATGGAGACAGGAAATCAGGTCAAGATTGCCTCTTCCTCGCTCTTCTGACTCATTATCACGCACAATGTTTGCGTTGCCCTCATCAGTGCGGGATTTAGGCAAGTTCCGAAATCTCAGAGGTACAAAAGAAATAACTGCGAAGTATGCGCATCCCACAGTCAAGTTAGTTTTGCTCTTATGACTTCTAACTTATTTTCCACAAAGAATATGCTGCCCGCTTCATGCACTGTGTGTACTATCTGGAGAATGAATGAATGATTATGTTTTAATGTTTCATTGTTGCTCACAACAAGACCTTTTAGTTGTCAGTCATGACAACTAAAAGGCTGCTTAGTGATATTATGCTGCGTTCCATTTACCTTGGAAGTGGGAAGTCGGAGCTGAGTATGATGTCACACCCGAGTTAACCGCGTTCCAGTTACGACAAGTCGGAAAGCCAAGACAGAAGCCTCCAGGAGAACTTTTGTTGTGCTTGGGTTTGCTCTAGCCAGGTTAGCCATTGTTAGCAATACCAGTTGATAACAACGTATTACACGACATTTTGCGCATACAAACACCGGGGCAATATGTCCACAGATAAAAGTTTTAATGAGACACAAATAGACAGAAATGCTAAAAAAAACCAGTATATTACTACAGCTTTCACAACTGTTGATGTGCGGAGCAGGCATCTTGGATTTCGAAGTCGGGGGTTATTCTTCTGACGTGGAACTCAGAAATTCCGACTTCCGTGTACAACTGGAATGCACTATTTTTCGACTATCTTCGTCTCCATCTTCATCTCCGGTTCATCTTCTGTTCTCTGTTCAGATCAGAGGGTATTCTTGTGTTCTGAGTCAGTCAGTCAGGTCAACTACATCAGTGGAGAAAAACACCACGCCTCACGCTCTCCCTGCCCTCAGTCTGGCAGGAAAAGTGCACACAAAACTCTGGTTGTCATAGTAACTAAGAACATCAAAGCAGACGAGGGGCAATTGCAAATAAATGTCAAAAGAATTTGACAAAAGTCACAATTCATCGATTCAATTCAGTTCTCCGGAAACGACTTGAATCCACTCATCGTTAAATTGTTTATATAACAATGGTGACATTTTCATAATGAGTCAGCGTGGGGTGTACAATACGTACGTGTGGCGTTTGACAGCTCTCTTTGGAACAGCCCTGGTACGGCTGGGAATGATGGTTGATTGACAGGCCTGTTGTTAGTTCCCTCAGGCTGGAGCCTGGCTCGACATCTCATAATGGGCGGTATTGAGACTTCCCATTCAATACCGTTGTACTGTATATAATATACTGTATACATGAATATATATATATATATATATGTGTACTCCTAGCCTGAGAAATGGAGATACTGCTGGCTCCGAGATTGTGTGGGGGGAAAAAAATGCTATATTTTGAAGTGCTCCACAGAGGAATTGAGGGAAGATTGACTCTCTGTCACTCTCCCTGTCTCTCGGTCTCTCTCCCTATCTCTGTCGCTCCCCATCTCCATGTCTCTCTGTTTCCCAGTCTCCCTATGTCTCTGTGTCTCTCTCCTGGTCTCTCTGTCTCTCTCCCTCCCTGTTTCTCTGTCTCCCTGTCCTCTCTGTCTCTCTCCCTCCCTGTTCTCTGTCTCCCTGTCTCTCTGTCTCTCTCCCTCCCTGTTTCTCTGTCTCCTCTGTCTCTCCCTCCCTGTTTCTCTGTCTCTCTGTCTCTCTCCCTCCCTGTTTCTCTGTCTCCCTGTCCCTCTGTTCTCTCCCTCCCTGTTTCTCTGTCTCCCTGTCTCTCTGTCTCTCTCCCTCCCTGTTTCTCTGTCTCGCTGTCCTCTCTCCTCCCCTGTTTCTCTGTCTCTCTGTCTCTCTCCCTCTCTCTCTGTCTCTCTGTCTCTTTCTATTTGTCTGTCGCTGGCAGTATTGGCGGGGCGACTTTCCCTCTAACTTCATATAACCACAACTGAACGTTGTCTATTCTTACCATACGCACGGCGATAAACTATTCCCTTTTTTTGAACAACAATTTCGTTGTTCATCAAAAGAAGACGCCTTGATTTGAGAGCCGTCCTGAACGCCACAGCAGAGCAGATCTCACGGCTGAACATTTCAAAGCGTTTAAATGCTCAGCCCACTTAAGATAATTGCCGCACGTGCGTTCTAGGCAATGACACGGTGGCTCAAAAGTATCCTCACCTAGCCTCAGCCCCGGGATCCATCTGAAAGTAATGGATCCAACAACAGTAACAGAAGACACACCTCGTCAAGCTCTCCTCCTTTATAAGTAATGGCAACTAGTACCTAACCTGGCAACAAGCAGCAGCAGCCTCACTGCAAGTGGGAACAAGTGGGAATGTGGTGGAGGCTATTGTTTTGTGTGTTAGGCTTACACACAAAACAATAGAAAACCTATGACGTGAGTGCGGCAGTAGCTCAGGAGGTGAGAGCGGTTGTCTGGCAACAGGAAGGTTGCTGGTTCAATCCCCGGGCTCTGCCTCCTAGCTAAGTGTGGAGGTGTCCCTGAGCAAGACACCACCTAACACTAACTGCTCCTGACGTGTTGGTTGTTACCTTGCATGGTTGACACCGCCGTCGGTGTATGAATGGGTGAATGTGAGGCAATACTGTAAAGAGCTTTGGATAAAAGCGATATAGAAATGCAATCCATTTGCCATTACTTACTTTAAACTGCAAACATCTTCTTCAAAGCGTCTACCATCTGCTGAATGGTTTCCTTTGCGTACATACTCCATTGACATTAGAACAATACTATTACATTTAGACTGAGGGCATTTGGCACTTGACGCTTTTATCCAAAGCAAATTACAAAGAGTACATTTGTTGAGCGATATATTGGCATGTCGGTAGATATTATTTTGCACACACACACAAACGCCTTTGCAAGGAACCTTCATCCATGTCTTTTTTTAAGCGTACACACGCGTAACAAAATGAATCTCCTCACACGTATGTAAATACGGTACACTGCGATGCGTACATGAACGCAGAACGCCATGTTCTGTACTGGTCTGTTCTGTTCTGTTCTGTTCTGTTCTGGCTGTGTTCTCCAGCTTCTCTGACACCCCCCCTCCCTTCCCCCACAGCTACTTGCCCCCCCTCTATGCATCTCAGATAATTATGGGCTACATTTTTAAAATCACAGCTATTACGGAGTCGGGAGATTAGGGGAAGAGAAAATGACAATGGTAAAAGTGCCTTTTAATATGCAGTTTTTCTTTCTTTTTCTCTTCTCTCCGCTGGTGATTTAAAGTGGGTGAACTCAGGGTGGTGGTGGGAGGCACAAGGGGAAGGCTGTCTCTCTCTCGCCTCTCCCTCCATTTCATTGTGTGTCTCGCTGAACTTATTTCACAGATTACCACGGCGTAAGGTTAATAGGGTCCGATGAAGTCATCTGCCGGGTTGCTTTGCCTGGTCACGCACCGGCGGGGGGCCGTCGAGGGGGAGCTAGGTGAGCTAGCGGGAGGAAGGGAGGGAGGGAGGAAGGGAGTGGGGGGAGGGAGGGAGGGAGGAGGGGGAGACTGGGCTGCATTGGAAGCAGTTTGCAGGCGACAGAGAGTGTCCCTTCCTACAACGGGCCAATGGAAACACACACTTCAAGGTTTACAAATTCTTCACTCTGCTGCTGACTGGTGGCGACACAACCCCCTCCATGTTTCAGCTTCGGTCTCTATATATCTATATCTGTATATCTATATCTTTATCGATCTATATGTGTAGATCCACGTCGTTTAGGAGCAGGATTCGTTGAGGGAGCCGGCCTCTTTCTCCCAAGATGGCTGCAGGTGACTGACACTGAAGGTTATAGGTGCTATAGCGAACATAAAATGCTAAATCATAAAATTAATGACCACAATGTGTCGTGAGAGATTAAGGAAACGGACAACCGGAAGTCGAAATACTGCTGGCTTCTCCAACGATAACAACGCTACAGACGGCGTGTTGCCCTTTTGAAATGGGCGGGAACGTGTGTTTGTTGTCGCTCCGTGTGATTCACCATTCTCCGAGCGCCCCGCGTTGCCAGATACAATTAAACAAATTGGCGCACAAACACGGCACCGCGCTGCAAGCCGTGTAGTCAAGCAAACAAACTGGATCCACTGAGATTGTGGCGGATTCTGCCCGAACCTGAAAAAGCTGATCAGCTAACAGTGTAGGACTGGCGATCGCTTGTCTTTGGTCACAGTGGGATACTACAAGTGTGCTCGCCTCGTGTTACGTTGCGCTTGGCCCGTCTTGCGCTCGCATTCGTTCAGTGTCCTCAACCTGGCAACACACGTGAGCTTCGAGTCTGGGGAGGAGGAGGAGGAGGAGGAGGAGGAGACAACTCTCTCTACAATATTGTGAATTTGGACTGCAGTACCCATTATCACATGCGGTGTCATTGTTACAAATAGCACCTTTAAACCAGAGTCAACTCTCCCTAGCCACTAGGATTCTAGCCCCGCCCCCCTAGACCTGTCCTCACCCTAACCCTATCGTTCACAGGAAAGCTTTCCCTTTCATGCCTGACTAAAAAACTCTCAGAAAAAGGAAGAGGAAGAAGATGATGTCATTAAGCCATCTGTCCTTCAGACATTTATAAGAGGAACGGAGTGGCCGCGACGTAAATATGATGTATGATTATAGAGTTATAGTTATTAATCCTTAATGCCTCTTCTGTTTGTGCATCGTTCTGGCGAGGCCGTGTGTGTGTAGCTTGCCCCCAGCTATGGGCTCAGTTTTGATTTAGAGTGTTTGGTATTTGTTTGGTAGTTAGCTGTTGCTGTTGTTGTTGTTGTTGTTGTTGTTGTTGTTGTGTTGTTGTTGTTGTTGTTGTTTATGGTTGGATTGGACTGCCTCTGGTGAATTGTTTGTTTCTCTGAAGACGGGAGCGGCCGTGTAGCATAGCGTAGAGAGAGAGAGAGAGAGAGAGAGAGAGAGAGAGAGAGCGCATCCGTTCATCCGTCCTCTGAAAACAGCTGTGTGGTTCATTCTCCGTGACAACGGTGTAGATGTTTTTTCGAAGCCACTTAGGCCTATATGGTGGTGGGGCGGGAGTCGATCGGAGCTGGAGCCGATAAATTCACACGACTACTGCAGACTAGAGCTCATTGATCCCAGCAGTAATGAACGGTCGATCGTACCTTTCCCACTAAAGACAGAGGCCAGCTGTTAGCGGGTGTTGGCGGTTTTTTGTGGCCAGTGGGACATGCTTGCCTGGGCTTTTACTTATTTAGCTGCTTAAAGGAGGAGTCTCCTCCCAGGAGATCGTGTCCCTGGTGTCTCTGGCGGCTGCCACTTCCACACGATGCCCCACCGACACACTTCATGTGGAGGAGGAGGCTTCAGAGAGATCATTAACATCTCTCCCTCCCCTCCCCTCTTCCTCACCCCTTTATTCTCTCTCCTTTTTTCCCTCCCTTTAACACTTCCAAAAGCCTTTTGAAGAGGAGGAGCTGAACTTGACAGCCTGACACCCCTCCTGGCCTCTGTCACCTGATCGTCTGGTGGTTGTAGGCTTGACTCCCAGGTGAAAGGTGACCGGCTTTAATCCTTGATGTCTGTAACCTCACCTGCAGGCATTCTGGAGTGAGATGCCTCACGCCTACCTAACTACCTACTCTGTAACGGCACAAGGCTGACAAATATGCTATGATTTAGGTCGCTTTGAGGAAAGCATAAGATGACTTGCACACTCACGCTTCATTCACCTAAATGTATTGTATTTAATCTAACGTATTGTAAACTAGATACAATCAAGCAACATACGCTTTGACGATGCTACAAGTGCAGGGATTCGCCTCTGGTCCACCGCTACGGTCGTGTGATGCTGCTAGGGTTGAAGGTTAAAAGTAAAGGGTTAAGGGTTAAGGGTTGGGACTCGTTAGCCAAAGTTGGCCTGGCTGGAGGCCGAGCAGGGTTCTTAGCGGAGCATACTCTCCTGGACTCCGGGCTTTGACCTCTGACCCCTCAGCCCCCCCCCCACACACACCTTCCAACCTCTCATCCTCTGGAAACTTCACTAATTCACAATAAGAAGCAGATCATTTAGTCATTGTTTCTTCAAACACAACACACTCATAGGGGAACACGCGGTTGACGCACACACGTCTCCGGTCTCCGATGTATTGGTGTGTGTGTGTGTGTGTGTGCGCGTGTCCGTGTGTGTGGTAAACAAGTGGAACTTTTTAGTTGGGCTCGTTGATCAAATAGTGTGAAGGAACATGGAGGGCTGGTAGGCTGATCAAAACCGCTTGGAATAGTTTAATTGGAGGAGTCGCCGCCCCGCCTGATTCTGCCCTGCCCCATACCTGCCCCCCCCCCCCCCCCCCACACCTGGCCCCGCCCCCCACACCTAGCCCAGCTCCCACACCTGGCCCCGTCCCCGGCCACAGTGATCGGCTCTCATGATTGGTTGGCCCCTCGGCCCGTAGCGTCGTGAGCGTGCAACTCCACAAGTTCACAGAGGAAGAGGGATGCTTTTTAATACCCTAAGTCAAGCAGAAACTATTGGTTTGGGCGGTTCGTATAAAGTGCGAGGAGTTCATCTCTGTAAACAAGGAAACGAATAAGCCACTGTTCTCCGAGTTACTGTTGTTGTTGTTTTTGTTGTTGTTGTTGTCCAGAGGAAGAGGAGGAAGTAGCAGCCTGTTACAAAGAGAAAGATCATTAGGCAATAGCAAACAAGAGCAGAATCCGTTGACGTTTTACTTACAAATGGCCTCCTTAGTTTGTTTTGCACAGAACAGGACGTTAACATTAAATGGATTTAAGTTAACTGCTGTGTGTTTAGGGTCAAGCTGTCAGATTCACACAGAGGAGATAATAATCACCCCATAAACCTAGGCTACTCCACCTTAGCCAGCGTGTTGGGCATTATTATTATTATTATTGTTATTATTATGAGGTCGTGTGTCTCTGTTGGAGCAATGCCTTGTGGGTATATTGCGGCTGCCTCGCTGTGACGCTAATGTGGGTGCTGAGTACTGGTAAGACCATGCTCTGTCTTGACCCATGGCTCATTGTAACCCTTCTGGGCAGCGTCTAAAGCCCTCAAATACCCCCACCCAACCCCCCAGGTCAACCTGTCTCTCACACACTCTTCTAGACCTTTCCCGGCGTTCTCCAGAGTAGTACATAACGTGAACAAGAGTGACACGAAGTAAGCGTGTCCACTTCTTCTCTTCTTCGAGAGAGAAGTGTCGAACGGTGTGGAACAGGAGACGGAGATGTGTTAGATTATCGCTGCTGATACTACTTCCCTGAAAGGCTCTGTGAAACGGGCCAGAGATCCAACACGTTCTCTTTGCCAAAATACAACCGCAATGTAAACACTTGAGTCTCTCTGGCAAAATATTTGAGCAAAAACAAAAAACATCTGACGAATCACAAATTGAGTCGTGTGAGCGACATTGTAGCCTCCGGAGTTTATTTAGTGCCTCGTGGAAGGTGACGACAATCCGTGGATGTTGAGTGACACCTGTGCATTTTGCATACATTTGCAAAAATGTTAAAAAGTACACTCAGAAGCGTATACGGGAGCATCAGGCATTGCAATTGTATTTCAGATGTGTGGGTCAAATTCTGGAGGAAAATTGGAACAAGTTCAATAATCGGAATATTGCTGAACGCATGTAAACCTGGCCATTGACCATCCACCCACCTAACACTAACATGGCTACCGCCCCACCCTACTGCTCTGGATGACTTGATGATAAAGTAGTAATGTTTCCCTTTCCTTCGTGCCTCCTTCCCCTCCAGGCCTACGGAGCTCCTACACCGGTCAGATGGGCCAGGACCTGCGGTCGGCCATGCTGTCCCCGGAGCGACACATCACGCCCATCTACGAGGACCGAACGTTCCAGGGCCCGCTGTACCGAAGCCCCGGTCACGCCCCCCCTCAGGGCACCTTGTACCGCAGCACCTCAGGTGGGTCCCGCCCTCTCCCGCTGAGAGAGAGAGAGAGAGAGAGGGTGTGGAGGTGTGTGTGAGTGTGTGTGTGTGAGAGAGAGGGAGGAGGGAGGGGAGGTGTGTGTGTGGTGTGTGTGTGAGGGGAGGTGTGTGTGTGTGTGATGTGTGTGTGTGTGTGTGTGTGTGTGAGAGAGAGAGAGAGAGAGAGAGAGAGAGAGAGAGAGAGAGAGAGGAGAGTGTGAAGTATGTGTGTGTGTGTGTGTGTGTGTGTGTGTGTGAGTTAAAGAATGGCTGACTCAGCCACCTGGGAGCCAAAGCCCTTGGCCAGCTCCTTTCTGCTCCACACCCTGAGATCCCAAACCACCGCCGACTCAGAGGCTGTTTGCAAAGCTCAGAGCGACACACCACACACACACACACACACACACACACACACACACAGACAGACACACACACACACACACACACACACACACACACACACACACACACACACACACACACACACACACACACACACACACACACACACACACACACACACACACACACACACACACACACACACACACACACACACACACACAATGGAATACTTATTGAAAGATATAGTAATATCCACTATGATCCTTTAACTTAAAGCTTTAACTATACTGGTCACAACTATTAATACTCGTATTTGAACTACACAACGCATGTTCAAGGTTATGCACCAATTCCACAAAAGCACATTCCTTGTTTGTAAAAACTAAGCCAATAAAGCTGAAATGGCAGAAATTAGATGAAGAGTACGCATCCCAACAAGCCCAATGAGCACACACCCCGTCAGTCAACGTAGAATGAGCCAGGATTTGAGCCTAAACACGTTCTAATCAACGCTGGTTCATTGAGCAATGTAAGGTAGCAGGCAAACGAGTGATTAGGACTTTTATAATGAGCATATTTGGCAGGCACAATTACAAAAGCTCTCTTCTAAGCATACGACGTTGGCGCCGAGTTGTAATATTTGAACTTTAACGGCAGAAGGGTATCAAAAGAAACTCAGCACAGCGAGCCATAAGAAAACAGCTGTAAAGTGGGCGGCACATGTAAAAAAACAAAAACTTTTCTGTCTTTTCTTGGCTGGGGTAGTGTTGCTGTGAAATGCCACGGACGTTATGCACAGCGAACAAACTGCTGTGTTGCTGTCTTGCTAATTTAAAACGCTCCCTTGAAGCTTTCGGTCGTGGGGGAGGGGGGGGGAAACCTTTACGCTCAAACTGTCTGGTAGTAGACTCGAGAGAAAGATAATCTGTAGGCGTAAAGATGTAGCAGCATTTTCATCGTCAAAGTCATTGATGACTCGTGGCAGCCCGACTTCAGAGAGCCACGACTAAACACGCCAGAGATTGTTTAACTAAGGAGGCGTTGCGTTAGCTTCGTTTAATTGATACCCGAGGAGAAGGCCGCCACGAGGAGGGGGAGGAGGAGGAGGATGAGGAGGAGACGCCGTGTTAGTTTAGCTTAACTGATACCCGAGGAGAAGGCTGCCACGAGGAGGGGGAGGAGGAGGAGGATGAGGAGGAGACGCCGTGTTAGTTTAGCTTAACTGATACCCGAGGAGAAGGCGGCTACGAGGAGCTGGCTGTTCCCCAGCTCCGCGTCCCCACCACCCAGGTGCCAAAACCCCCCTCCCTCTGCCCTCGGAAAACACCAAAATAAACCTCCTGCCTGTTAATAATTCACCTCCTGTTTTCGGGGAGGAGGAGGAGTTGTGAAATGCGTCGTCTTGGAAACCCCCCCGGGGTCCAGAGAACCCCACGGCTCCCTGAGGTCTGACGTGGTGCTGGTGGAGTGGTGGTGGTGAAGGTGGAGGTGGTGGTGGGTGGTGGACGGTGGAGGAGTCGGACGGTGGTGCTGAATAATGCAGCAGAAAGAGACTGTGCCGAGGGATAGCTGAGAATTGGACCCACACTTCCACTGTGTTCCAGATGATATACACACACGCAGCACACAGCACACACGACCAACACACACACACACAACACACCACACACACACACACACAAACACACACACACACACACACACCGACGCACACGCAGACCTTTTGTAATGGAAGAAGAGGAACAGTGTGTGACATTCTGAGAAGGTTTACGCCTCGCCGGTTCAAAACTAAGTGAGCAAACAACCTGGCGCCGTGTTGTACGAATTTTGTTCTCGTCGGTGCCTTGAAACTGCCCGTGACATTGTGGGGACTCAAATAGGTCCTCACAACTATTTACACACACACACACAAAAAAAACCGTCCTATATTCAAGGTTGCGCTTATTGTAAGTCGCTTTGGATAAAATCGTCTGCCAAATGCCCTAAATGTAAATAGAAATGTAAATGTCGGGCTGGGGAATATATCGATATTATATTGATATTGTGATATGAGACTAGATGTTGTCTTAGATTTTTGGCTCCAGTAATATCGTGATATGGCATAATTGTTGTCTTTTCCCTGCTTTTAAAGACTGCATTACAGTAAAATGAATGTAATTGTCTGAACTTTATACTGTTTAATTTACACTTAAGTTAAAATGACAACATCTTTATTATTTGTCTTAGTATTTGATTCACTGATGAGTATACAAAGTAGGATTCACCATGCGGGTATTTTATATAGATTTAATTGAATTACCAGAAGATATGCTATATCGTGATAATATATATAGCTAGCGAGACATTAAATGATAGATGGCCATATCGCTCAGCCCTAAATCAACAACGGCTGGATCTAAGAATTGTTCAAACAACGCAGACACACATTGGAATGATGGATTGCATTTACTGTATATCATGCTTTTATTCAAAGCACTTTACAGTATTGCTTCACATTCACCCATTCATACACCGACGGTGGTGTCAACCATGCAAGGTAACAACCAACACGTCAGGAGCAGTGAGGGTTAGGTGGTGTCTTGCTCAGGGACACCTCCACACTTAGCTAGGAGGAGGAGCCCGGGGATCGAACCAGCAACCTTCCTGTTGCCAGACAACCACTCTTACCTCCTGAGATACTGACACCCTGACACACACAGACACACACACACACGCGCGCGGTTCGGTTGTGCTCACCGGTGACGAGCTCCCGGACCTCGGCGTCCACGGTCTTCCTGAGCAGCCGGAGCAGTGCCGGCACGCCGCCCGCGCTGCGCACTGCCGCCTTGTTGTCATCCAGCCCCTTGCCATACACCAGGTTCCTCAGGGCGCCACACGCATTCTTCTGCACGTCCAGCACCTTGTGGTCCAGCAGGTCCACAAGGTGCTTGATGCCCCCCAGCCGGCACACCTGGAGGGGGTGGGAGGGGAGCCTGGTCAGTGATTGGGATCATGGATGCTAAACCCTGGCAGACGTCTTTCTCTCTCTCTCTCTCTCTCTCTCTCTCTCTCTCTCTCTCTCTCTCTCTCTCTCTCTCTCTCTCTCTCTCTCTCTCTCTCTCTCTCTCTCTCTCTCTCCTCTCTCTCTCTCCCTTTTCTCCCTCCCTCCTCCTTCTCTCCCTCCCTCCTTCTCTCTCTCTCTCCTTCTCTCTCTCCTCCTCCTTTCTCTCTCTCCTCCTTCCTCTCCCTCCTTCCTCTCCCCCTCTTTCTCTCTCCCTCCTCCTTCCTCTCTCTCTCTCCTCCTCCTCTCTTTCTCTCTCCCTCTCTCTCTCTCTCTCTCTCCCTCCTCTTTCTCCTCTCTCCCTCTTTTTCCTCTCTCTCTCTCCTTCTCTCTCTCTCTCTCTCTCTCTCTCTCTCTCTCTCTCTCTCTCTATTCCTCATCTCTCCCCCCCCACCTTCTCTCTCTTCTCTCTCTCACACCGGCAGACACACAGACACACTGCCTCACACACACACTGCTCACACACACATCACACAGACACACAACAGAAACATCACACCGATATACGACAACGACAGCAGACAGCAAGCGACACTGCCGGATATTTCAGCAGCCAATACGACTTTGATGTTGTTCGTGGACTTTAAGACGTATTTGGTCAGTTCAGAAAAACTGCAAACTAGTCACCGATTGCATCAATAGCCCCTTTGACACCCAAATTTAGTTTTGGGAAATGTAAAAGTGACAAATACGGAATAGGGGGCCAAATTCATTCCACCTTCATGCCGGCATCGAGGTTAGTCGTCACAAAACCGGATCGATGTCTGATGTGAAAGGGGTAAGCCGGAATGCCGGGATAGGGGGTGTCGTTCTGAGGACAGGTTAGGTGTGAGGGTGATTTACTCAACCTCTCAAAACAGAGCTATAGAACATGGCTTTAGAAAGTGCTGGGCTGCTGCCTAGACGCAGCAAGAGGCTTCTGAAACTTTGGCGACAGACAGCAAGCATTTGGCTGTTCGTACGAACGTTCCTTAGGGATCAGTTGAGAGGTTACCATGGATCCCTTAGCACGTCTTTCAGCGCCTGTCGTGTTACTATTCAACGCATTCAATGATCCACTCCCAACAAGCTTTGACACACCACCAGGCGAAATGGTGAGCGATTCACGATTTGCCCGGTGCTCGAAACAACGACACTTCAGGAACATCTGGTGCCGTATAGACCATGATGACTGAATGATGATTTATAGGATGCAGATTCCCATACGCCGCGGGACGCCTGCGGGGAGAGAGTCCGACGACGGGTTGTCTGAGCGGTGTGCAGAGTGGTGTTAAACGACGGCTGATTTAATGTTAACACGTTTGGCAACAACACACACACACACACACACACACACACACACACACACACACACACACACACACACACACCCGCCGAGTACCGGGTAGATACTTAGCTGTGCCTTCCCCAGGAAATTGCTGCCGTACTCAATTATACGGGACATATAGAACTATAGGAGCAGTCAATTATGTCTAGAGACACATAAATAGAAAAGGGTCTGTTTATGCGGATTGAAAAGTGTGTGTGTGTGTGTGTGTGTGTGTGTGTGTGGGCCACACTGCAGGACAGTAGCTTGCTAGCCTTGTTCTGAGGCTCCTGCTGATAGGTCAGGATGGACTCGGGCAGAATACTGTGGAGGCGGACCTCCAGGACCTGGAGGGCCAATGAGAGTCACACGCACATGCACACGCACACACACACACACATGCACACACGCACACACACATATGCACACACACACACTTCACTGCTGGTCTTGGCTGTAAAATGTGGCCATCAGCACTGCAAGATGAGTATTGATTCACATGGAGGAGAGCGAGAGAGCAAGAGAGAGTGAGAGAAAAAGAGAGAGAGAGCAATAGAGAGATAGAGCGGCACACAGAGAGCGAGAGCGACGCAGAGCGAGAGAGACACAGAGAGACAAGCAGAGAGAGAGAGAGAGAGAGAGAGAGAGTGTGAGAGAGACAGATAGGGAGAGAGGGGCGTGGCCTCTCACAGGGAGAGTGGGGCGTGGTCTCTGACAGGGAGAGTGGGGCGTGGTCTCTGACAGGGAGAGAGGGGCGTGGTCTATCACAGGGAGGGAAGGGTGTGATCTCTCACAGGCAGAGAGGAAGGGCGTGGCCTCTCACAGGCAAAGAGGGGCGTGGTCTCACCTCCACCTTGGTGCGG
This sequence comes from Coryphaenoides rupestris, assembly GCA_002895965.2. Classification (NCBI taxonomy): domain Eukaryota; kingdom Metazoa; phylum Chordata; class Actinopteri; order Gadiformes; family Macrouridae; genus Coryphaenoides; species Coryphaenoides rupestris. The sequence goes on along the minus strand of PIJE02000114.1, from coordinate 376,102 downwards.
TTGTGGCCGTAGCAGAGGTGCTGCAGGTAGGCGGCGGCGTTGGCCTGGACCGAGGGGAACTGGTGGCTGCAGCATGTGGATGACCTCTGGCAGCTCGGGGTCACGCCACGCAAACTCCCTGCGGACAACACACACACACACACACGCACACACGCGCACACACCACACACGCACAGGCAGCGTCAGCATAAAACATTTTCTGTATTTTTTTAACCGTACTGCAAAATCCATCGGTTGGCACATGGGACGTCATGTGGGGGGGGTCAAAGGTGAAATAATGTTAACTTGGAAGCGAGTCTGAGTCCCGTCCGTGACGAGAGAGCGAGAGAGAGAGAGAGAGAGAGAGAGAGAGAGAGAGAGAGAGAGAGAGAGAGAGAGAGAGAGTGTGTGTCCCCATACGCCCACAGCTCTTGCAGAACACATTCTAGAATAGATTATGGTTCACACACACCCCCAGGAAATGCGTCGATCCCGATTTGCGTCGGGATCGATATTAAAATCCTGGACTCGAATTGCACTTTGCGCGTCTGACTCCCAAGTCCTGCCGGGCCTGCTCTGGGAGGTGACGTCTGACTCCGGGAGGCTACATTAGCAGCAGGAGGCTATATTAAAAGCAAAGGGGCCGTTCTGCAATGTTCACGTTATGCAAATGAGCGAGTGAGTGTTCTCGTTGGGAGGAGGAAAGATGCAGCTTCTCTAAAAGTGCTACTTCATCTCCGCTGAAAGGATTCAGTGAAACAACATCAAACGCATATACATCTAAATGTTACATCTGGACACAAACCCGGACAGAGAAGGGACAGAAAACAGAAAAACAGTCCTTTTCCTTTTAAAAACAATGTTAGATCAGTAGCAGAGGTGTTCGAGTTACCATACTTACATATGGAAATAAAAAATCTTGAAATCTTGAGGTGGGGGGTGTGCGGGGGTGAGGGTGAGGGTGGGTGCTATGGGTGCTACACCACATGTCTGGTAGAACACGGTGTGAACACGGTCAGTCATCTACTACAGCATTCAGTCAGCAGTCAGACTCTTAATGCTTACGTACAGCCTGTGTGTGTGTGTGTGTGTGTCGTGGTGTTGTGTGTGGTGTGTGTGTGTGTCCCGTGTTGTTCATTTGAGCAGTAAGAGCGACACCAGTGTTTGACGGCAGCACAAAAGGGACATCTGTCAGCCTGTGTACGTGTGTGTGTGTGTGCGTGCGCGTACCTGGGGTCCTTCTGGATTGCTGTCGATGGGAGGGCGAGCGCGGTGGCGCTGTCGTCGACGGTGAGCGGGCCCGTGGCGCCGTAGGTGCCGTCCTCCCGGGCCGGTACGGGCCAGGCGGTAGGGCTCGGCGTAGGCGGGGCCGCGGTGGGGAGGGTGGTGGGGGCGTAGCTGTGGTTGTTGTTGCCTCCGCTGGTAGCGTCATGGTACTGCGCTGGCTGGCCAGGACCGCTGCAGACTGCCCAAGCCTGGGGGGGGGGGGGGGGGCAAGAGAGCACAACAGCATGGGTGGAGGTCGTCAATTAGAACACACACAGACACACACACACACACAAACACACGCACACACACACATGCACACACACAAAGCCACACACACAATAAACACTGATAAGGTGTCGTTTCAGACCGCAATGAAAAATCCGCCAAGACGTCTGCGGCTGGAAGCCATTAGAGCGAGCGGCGATACCAGTGGGCCTCTGTGTCTCCTCCCCCTGCATACACGCTCCCCTCCCCCACCTCAAAGGAACGCCAAAGGGCTTTTTCTTCCTTCCTTTCCGTCTTTGTTTGCTTTTTGTTCGTTTACGAGACCGCGATGCATGAAACCCGACGGAGATCTCCACCCAACGCAGTAAACCCCCCCCCCCCGCCCCCCCCCTTGCCTCAGCACCGGCGATGCATTCCTGCACCGCATGGCCTCCACCTCTGCCTCCACCTTCTGCAGAGAGAGAGAGAGAGACAGAGAGAGAGAGAGAGAGAGAGAGAGAGAGAGAGAGAGAGACGAGAGAGAGAGAGAGAGAGAGAGAGAGAGAGAGAAAGAGGAGGACACGGTGACAGAACCACGCAAATCCCCTTCAGATCCAGAAGTCCACCGTCCCAAGTCTGAGGAGGAGGGTCTGAGACTCCCCTGCTCTTCCCTCCCTCCAATTGGCTTCTCGCCTTCTTCTCTCGCGTCTCCTTCCAGTTATATTGTGACCTATTTCTATCAACGGCACACCAACGTGTGACAGAAGCCCACACACACATGTATACACACACAACACACACCTATACACACACACACACACACACACATCAAGCTGGCTGGTTGTGGCCCTGCTGCTCCGGGGGGGCGTGGGTCAACTCTTGGCTGGGGCGCATCGACTGGGCACGTGCGAGCTTGCTTACGTTAAGCCCGTCCACCAGCGGCAGCCCAAGACCAAGAGCGAGAGCAACGATACAACACGGGTTCCTTTCTCCTTCTTTTTGCCTGAGTGTATAATTTTCCGCCGTGGATTGCACCGTTATGCTTTGCGGCACCTCCTCCTCCTCCTCCTCCTCCTCCTCCTCCCCTCCTCACTCCCTCCGCAACATGATAAGTTATCTCTCCATCCCGCCCGAGGTCGGCGGTATTCTGTGAGAACATTCCTGCCAGAACATGATGCAGGCAACGAGAGAAAACTGAATATACTGTAGCCGACGCATCGTTGCTGAGTTGATACTCTTAAGGGCGGCTAACGCTAACGCTAACTCTAACGCTAGCGGCCGGTTGGTGAATGTTGTGATTACCATTCCGTTCTGTGCTTCAGTCCACGATCGATCGATATTATTCCCGTTAAACATAAAACGTCTCGTCGGAAGAATGCCCCCAAAGAAAGAAAGAAAGAGAGAGAGAGAGACTGAAAAAATGGGGAGGCAGGGGGGAAAACGGGCCGTTAAATGTTTATTTCACACCATAGCAGCCAGAGAAGCTGTGGGATCAAATTGGATTTATTTTTAATGACGTAGACGACCGCACGCAACGTAGCAGACACACAATGCACACCAGCTTTATATATATTAGTTATATCTCCCTCTCTCTATATATATATATATAAATAGTTATCTTTAGTTCCCTCAAACACTGTTAACATGTTTATTACTGACATGAATCATCATTTTATTACTGGACTTATCATAATGTGTGTGGCGATCTTGTCTGGCCCAGACACTGTTGAACGGAGTGTGTGTGTACGCGTGTGTGTGTGTGTGTGTGCGTGTGTGTGTGTGTGTGTGCGAGTTGTGTTGGTGTGTGTGTCTGAGCGTGTGTGTGTGTGTGTGTGCGTGTGTGATGCAGGGCTGGTAATGAGAAGTGGAAGGCCAGGTTGGGATGGATTGGATAAGCGCGACAACAACACACACACACACACACACACACACACACACACACACACACACACACACCCTCCCTCACTCATCCCTCATCTCATTCCAGTGTGACAGGATAATGGGACGCCATTGTGTCCATCTCACCCCCCCCCCCCCCCCCCCCCACCACCCCCTCCTGTCTGTCATCTTCTATGTCTCCCCAACCTCCGGTCCAGGAAGGAAGGAAGGAATAAGGGAGAGACAGACAGGGGGTCAGACAGACAGTCAGACAGTGGACAGGGGGTCAGACAGACTGTTAGATAGACAGACAGACAGTCAGACGGTCAGACATACAGGGAGACAGTCAGGCGGACAGGTGGTCAGGCAGAGAGGGAGACAGGCAGGCAGGCAGACTGACAGTCAGACAGACAAACGGAAGGAAGGATCAACACAGAAATGGAAATCTGTTTCTTGGATTAAGATGGAAAGAGGCGAGGTGAGGGGGAGGGGGAGAGGGAGTGTATGGGTGGAGGGGGTGTTAATATTGAGTTAGTCAACAGAAACCTTCCTCTAGAATCCTCCCTCCTCCTCGTCCCCACTGTGAAGCTCAGCTACCTTTATTTACCCACCCATCCCTGAAACACACGACTTGGACCTCAACTTGATTAACAGACCCCTTAGAGAGACCAGAGACCAGGTTCCCTCCAGACCGGGTTCCCTCCAGACCGGCTTCCCTCCATACTGGTTTCCCTCCAGACCGGGTCCCGGTGACCGGACCGGGTGTCAGAGGGCTGTCGTTTTCGGCGGGTGTGAGTCTC
>PIJE02000114.1:304472-364472 GCA_002895965.2 Coryphaenoides rupestris | reverse complement strand
TTAGACCGCTGGTTCCGTCTGCCACAGATGGTGCTGCTGGGGAATTCTGAATTTAATTGGTGACAACCAATGGAGCTCAACCAGTGTGTGTGTGTGTGTGTGTGTGTGTGTGTGTGTGTGTGTCTCCCCCACTCTCTCTCTTTTCTCCTCTCTCTCTCCCACACATTACCTTTTAAGCATCATAATTCCCGCAAATGTGCTTTTTTTTGCATGAATGTAACATGACGTGTGTGCTGTGTGGTGTGTGTGTGTGTGTGTGTGTGTGTGTGTGTGTGTGTGTGTGTGTGTGTGTGTGTGTGTGTGTGTGTGTGTGATGTGTGTGTGTGTGTGTGTGTGTGTGTGTGTGTGTGTGTGTGTGTGTGTGTGTGTGTGTATAATGTGTGTGTGTGTGTGTGTGTGTGTGTGTGTGTGTGTGTGTGTGTGTGTGTGTGTGTGTGTGTGTGTGTGTGTGTGTGTGTGTGTGTGTGTGTGTGTGTGTCTGACAGGAACCTGAGCTCTGCGGGGGAGGAGGCACGAAAGCAGCTGCGTACCTGCGAGGGTCTCGTGGAATCGCTGCTATACGTCATCAAGGCCTGCGTCAACACCTCTGACTTTGACAGCAAGGTACGCATTTACACACACACACACACACGCATACACCCACACACACACAAATATGTACTTACAAAGGCTAGTTTCAACCCCTTTCATCACCCCCTAAGGCCCCCCCTTCCACGTTAACTCTTAACTGGAGACTGCTGAGTTCCTACTTGGTTTAGTGATACCACCAGGTTGCTGAATATACAATCCGCTGCTAAATTGTCACGTGACTGAGATTGCCCTGGTGACACAGTGACATCACATGTGGGAGTGTCCACCTTGATGTATGCTGACGAGATCAGTTCACCAGTCGGTACAGTCCACTGGGTAGGCTGGTAGACTGATTTAGTCGTCATACATTTGAGTCACATGACAAGTTTGAAACAGCTTGCAATGGCTAATCATGCTCACACCTGGTGGTATCATAGGACCCCTATGCAGCCAAGACTAAGGTACGCATGCTACATAGATCTCTCTTCCATCAAACATCACCTTATTTTTATTATTCTGTTGATCTCTCTATTGTTTCATTCTATTGCTATGCAACCTGGCACAAGAATTTCCTTCCGGATTAATAAAGTTCTATCTTATCTTATCTTATCTTATTGGCTCGTTCTCAAGCGCGGGAGCACGGGATAAAGAAAGAGAGAGAAAATAAAATTATATTTTTTCTCTGCGCTCTGTCACTCCCTATCACTCGCTATCTCCATCCGTCTTGCGTCGCCTTTCTATATTTCCCTCTGTCTTCTTTCTTTTTTATTGTCTTTATTTTATTTTCTACATTTCCCAGTGAGGCATCTCAAAAAAAAAGTACAGGACAGTGATAAGAATGATGGTAAAAAATATACAAGAGGAACTATCGACACGGAGAGTATGAGTAGTGGGGATGTAAACAGAATGTAAGCATTCTTGACAATTGAGGCATGATTAACAACATGATTAAACCTGACTGAGGTAGAGTATTGACTCTCTCTCTCTCTCCTCTCTCTCTCCATCTCTCTTCTCTCTCCTCCCTCCTCCTCCTCTCCCCACCCCACCCTTCTCCCGTCACTGTCTCCCCTCCTCTCCCCAACCCCTCCTTCCCCTTTCACTCTCCATCTCTCCCTCTCTCCTCCCCTCCTTCCCTCCACCCTCCACCCTCCCTCTTCTCCACCCTCTCGCCCCCTCCCCACCCTCTCTCTCTCTACCGCCCCCACCCCAGATAGTGGAGAACTGCATCTGCACCCTGAGGAACCTGTCCTACCGGCTGGAGCTGGAGATGCCCCCGTCCCACCTGCTGGGCGGCCAGGAGGTGGACGGCCTGCTGGGCAGCGAGTCGCCCGGCAAGGAGGCGGACTCCGGCTGCTGGGGACGCAAGAAGAAGAGGAAGAGGCGGAGCCTGCAGGAGGACACGGTAAGGAGGGCGCCCCCTGCTGATCCGGAGGGGACCTGGGGGGAGTGGAAGGAGGCCGATTGTTATGTAGTGATTGTCTGTTATGTGTTGTGATTGACTATTTGTATATTATATAATCTTTTGGTACACACACACACACGCCTCCCTAACTGCTCCTGACATGTTGGTTGTTGCCTTGCATAGTTGGCACCGCCGTCGGTGTATGAAATGTGAGGCAATACTGTGAAGAGCTTTGGATAAAAGTGCTATATAAATGCAATCCAGTTCCCATTTACCAATCTATTAATCATTTGTTCATGTACTGGGGGTTAATGTATGTGTGTGTGTTCTGTGTGGTCAGTGGGATGGCGTGGGGCCCATCCCTGGCTTCTCCAAGGCACCCCAGGGTGCCGAGATGCTGTGGCACCCTGCGGTGGTGAAGCCCTACCTCACCCTGCTGGCGGAGAGCTCCAACCCCGCCACCCTGGAGGGCGCCGCTGGTTCCCTGCAGAACCTCTCCGCCGGGAACTGGAAGGTACGGGAGACCCGCCGCTCTACGATCTAACTGCTCTCCAGCTTGTCTTCATTAGTGTTGTTCTTACAGCCGTACACCACATGTGTATATACAGTGTTTATAAGATATATAGAGAGTGTGCATATAGAATGTACACCAAATCTGCCGTTTCCAGGAACGGTTTACAGATCTTTTTGATTAATTTTTTGCTGTGTGGTTGCGGTGTGTGTGTCTGTCTCTGCCTGTTTGTGTGTGTGTGTGTCTCTCTGCCTGTCTGTGTGTCTGCCTGTGTGTCTGTCTCTCTGCCTGTGTGTGTGTGTCTCTCTGCCTGTGTGTGTGTCTGCCTGTGTGTGTGTGTCTGCCTGTGTGTCTGTCTCTCTGCCTGTGTGTGTCTCTGCCTGTGTGTGTGTCTGCCTGTGTGTCTGTCTCTCTGCCTGTTTTTGTGTCTGTGTGTCTCTCTCCCTGCCTGTGTGTGTCTCTCTGCCTGTGTGTGTGCTGCCTGTGTGTGTGTGCGTGTGTGTGTGTGTGTGTGTGTGTGTGTGTGTGTGTGTGTGTGTGTGTGTGTGTGTGTGTGTGTGTGTGTGTGTGTGTGTGTGTGTGTGTGAGCAGTTTTCGTCGTACATCCGCGCGGCGGTGCGTAAGGAGAAGGGTCTTCCCATCCTGGTGGAGCTGCTGAGGATGGACAACGATCGAGTGGTGTGCTCCGTAGCCACCGCCCTGCGCAACATGGCCCTGGACGTCCGCAACAAGGAGCTCATCGGTGGGGAGCCCCGACTACACCACCCAAATACACCACCCAACTGCACCACCCAACTATACATAGTATTATATATAATATTATCTTATACCGTCCAACTGCACCACCCAAGTGCACCACCCGACTACACCACCCACTATACCATCAAACTACCACCCTGACTACACCACCCCCCAACTGCACCACCCCAACTGCACCAGCCAACTGCACTACCCACTATACCATCCCAACTACACCACCCGACGACACCACCCAAATGTAGAACCCTGATGACACCACCCCAAATGCACCACCCAACTATACCATCCAGCTGCAACATCCAACGACACCACCCAACTATACTACCCAACTGAACCACTCAACTGCACCATCCAACGACACCACCCAATATACCACCCAACTGCACCACCCAAATGCACTGTCCATTTACACTGCCCAAAGGCATCATCCAACGACACCATCCGATGACACCAACCAACTACACTCATCCAACTGCACCATTCCCAACTGCACCACCCAACTACACCATCCAACTCTGCCAGGATGTAGGGGGCCAGCCTAGTCTGGCGGTCGGATGCCATAAGACTGGAGACTAATCCCAGATGGGACTGGTCTCAGATTGATTCACTGAGTCAGCATCTACTAAGTAAATAAATAAATAGTAGTGGTATACAGATCTACACTACTACTACTACTACTATAGTATCCTAGCGTCTATTGTGATGCACCTTGTGTGGTCTATTTGGGTTCTGGAACATGTGTGTCAATAGTAGAAGCTATCCTAACTATATATGCTGGGTTGTAAACAAACCCTCCCAAAAAAAATACTATTGTCCATTGTGCAAATACGTCAAAACAACAGAAACATGTTTCCAGTTACAGTATGAAACAAAGAGAGCACTATTGGATATAACCTGTTTAACTGGTTCCAGCTAGTGCCTCACTTGAGGGGGGAAAAATGTAAAAAACTAACGGAGCGAGTTTTTTATGTGTGAGTCGCGTAGAATTAATGAGAAGTCTGAGCTATGGCCTGTAGGCAGAGCAAGGTGTGTGTGTGTACGTATGTGTGTGTGTGTGTGTGTGTGTGTGTGTGTGTGTGTGTGTGTGTGTGTGTGTGTGTGTGTGTGTGTGTGTGTGTGTGTGGTCTGCGGGTGCATACTAAGACCCTGCACACAAACACATATGCACACACACACACACCGCACACACATGCACACATCGCACACGCACATATACACGCACATACACACACAGACACATATGCACACATGCACAAACACATGCGCACACGCACATATACATGTACACACACACACGCGACTAGGAGAGAGAGCAGGTTTTATCCAATGTCAGCGTATGCAGCGTATGTCATAAAACACCACCCTGGAATCAGAATAAAAGCATAATTATTGGGAGCACACATTATGGTTCTGGTCACCCGGGGCTCCTGTCTCTCCCCTGATGCATTATGTAACAGAAAGCATTAGTAGTAAGTGTCTGTCCGCCCCCTCTGGTGTCTGCATCCACCCAACGCCTGCGGTACCTGCTGACTACACCTTCTAATGTATCTAGTGGCTAACAGGACTTTACCTTTAAAGGGGATATAATAGGGGACCTTTACCTTTATACCTTTACTTATCACCTTGTCTTTTAGATGTTGGTAATGCACTCAGAATGGCACTTCTGCTCTTATCCCAGATATTATGCAGGCAACCTAGCAATTATGAAACTCATTCTATTGACCTCGTAACTATGAATGCTTGAAACCTGTTCTATTCTTATCTTTATGTACCACAGTGATATATTGCTGTCTCCCTTTCTACAAATGTACTTTTTGTAAGTCGCTTTGGATGAAAGCGTAAATGTAAATGTCTTTTTTTCTCCTCCCCTCACCGCCTCCCTTGTCTCCCTCCCCCTCTCCCCCCTTCTTCTCCCTCCCTCCCCTTCTCTCTCTCTCCCTCCCTCCCCCTCCAGGTAAGTATGCCATGCGGGACCTGGTGAACCGCCTCCCGGGGGGCGGCGGCACCACGCAGCTGACGGACGAGACGGTGGCGGCCGTGTGCTGCGCGCTGCACGAGGTGAGCAGCAGGAACATGGAGAACGCCCGGGCCCTGGCCGACACCGGGGGCATCGAGAAGCTGGTCAACATCACCAAGACCCGGGGAGACCGGTGGGCACACGCACACACGCACACACACACACACACGCACACACACACGTACACATACATATACATATACAGTACATGTACGCATGCACATGTACTGTATATGCACGCACATACACACGCACGCACACATGCACATATACATGCACGCAAACACATGTGCACACTCATGCACACACACACATTGCATGCACACACACATGCACACACACACACAAATATACATGCACGCACACACATATACATGCACACACACACGCACACCCCCCCCCCCCCCCCCCCCCCCACCCACACACACACACACAGGAGCCCGGTGGAATAATAATAACGTCATCGTCATAATTCATAATAACAATTCAGATTTTATTTGGATAGCTCTTAATCACAGTTATAGTCTCAGACGGCTTCGCGGGCCACATTTTAGGGCATAATTATCCTCGCTTTTATAATGGCACCTTTCTAAAGGAGCGTTAGCGTGAACATAACGGGCCGATATTAAACAATCCACAACTCCGCACGGCACTGAAACATAACAGTCAAAGACTCATTGTATTATACATATATATTTGAAGACATAAAGACGATAATAAAAGTGTTTAAAAAAAAGCTAAGTGACATAAATGACGGCTAATCTGACTACAGCAGAATACAGCAGCAGCAGCAGCAGCAGCACACAGCAGCGCTCCTAACGAACGTTGACTTGGATACGCAACCGATAATTAGCACCAGTGCGCGATCGCTGACCTCTGGTGGGCGGAGTGCACCGCAGCAGGCCTGACACCTACACACGCACAGCTCTGGTGGGAAGGCACTCACACCCGTAGCCCGGGGAAGGTGGTGGTGTTATACAAAAAACGTTACACATCCCACTGATAGCTTATAGCACAGCAGGTATTTGTGCTCTGCTGTAACTTTAATGTGGCCTGAATGCGGTACATTATTCACAAATTCATATTCATGTGTTCAGTCATTCATATACATCGTATTGGCTGAATAATTGACACGTGGAGGCAGGTGAGACGCGACCCCGCCGTGACCTCTGGTCCCGTGTCCCAGGTACTCGCTGAAGGTGGTGAAGGCGGCTGCTCAGGTGCTGAACACACTGTGGCAGTACAAGGACCTGCGCACCATCTACAAGAAGGTATGGGATGCCGCACTGCATGCTGGGACAATGAGTACGCTGGTTGACGCCGTACTCAACGGGCTTGTTGCTGTCGTGTGCCGCCCCCTGGTGGAACACAAATATATGTTCAGATGTCATTATATATTTATAAATTATAAATTATATTACATAATATTTTGAACAGTAAAACGAGGCCTACAGTTTAAAAGGTTAGCATGGCAAAGGTGTTTTGCAAGATTGCATTTTTTTGAATTATATTGTAATTGGATAAATAACCACCCAATAAATGAATAAGTAAAAATATTAATAATATCCAAAAAATCGGAACTATTCCGGAGGTTTTAAGTCTTTCCATAGTTAGGACTCTCGTTAAACAACATAGTTTGTCAACTAGAACGGTCTAGACACGAGAAAAAAAAAATAATAATATCCAGAAAGTCTTAATTTTAACACTCGTTGCTCCTGTCCAATAGGACGGCTGGAACCAGAACCACTTCCTAACGCCAGCGTCCACGCTGGAGCGGGAGCGCTACCGGTCCCAGCCTACCCTGCCCACCGGCTCCATCCCGATGTCCCCCGTCAACCACCCCGGTAGGTCAGGACCACACTGAACACACCAGAACACAACAGAACAGAACCGCATGTGTCTGCGATGGTTTACAATATACAAGGGATGACTCACTGTGACTCAACTAAACTCTACTGAGTCGTGGGTAGACCGCCGTTGTTGAGTGGCAAGTAGGAGAGACTTCCAGAGGTTCTGGTGTTTGAGTAAAAGGTTCTTGGTTCAATTCCCTGATGCCCCCCCAATACAGTCTTACCTGTAGGCCTCCTAGAGCAAGGTGCCCCTTAACCCCTACATGCTCCTGAATGACCTGTACTTGTATCCACTGTAAATTGCTTTGGATGAAATACTAAGAGCTAAAAGCTACTTCAATTCTTCAATGTAAAATGTGTAAAAATGTGGAACGTAACTTCCACTAACCTTACTTAAGTAAAGAACTTGCGTTACTTAAGTTACACTAAGTCGTACGCCTTAAGTAAGGTAAGTGGAACACCAACACTGGAAAATATAAAAGTGGTTCAATCCTTCCTCCAGTGTAACGCAATGTGGTCCTGCTGTGTCTCTTCCCGGCCAGTAGGGAGCGCCACCTCATCGCCTGCTGTGCTGGGCATCAAGGAGACACGCTCGTCGTCGGACTACCAGAGGACGCCGACTATGCAATTTTATAACCACCAGGGGGACAACAACAGTGTACATAAAAACCAATACACAGGTACAGTAGTACACACAACGCACGCACACACACACACACACACGGACATACACACACACAGGTGGCCAGCAGGCTCCCCACAGAGCCTCTTGTATCTCCAGGCTGAGGAATTTAATTCGGAGCCTGTCGGCCATGTGCAGCGGCCTGTAATCAAAGCCCCACCCACCCCTCGTACTCCCCCCTAGGGAGTACGAGGGGAGTACGAGGCCCGTGCCGAAATCCATTTCACCCCTCAGTGCACTCCAAACGGATTCCATGCCCTCCCCGGGCCCCCCTTGTGCCAAGACAACCACCAGCACCAGCACCACCAGCAGCTCCAGCACCTCCCCCTCCACCCCCCTCTCTCCACCCTCCCTTGTGTTAACCCTACCCAGGCCCCGGCCAGCACACCAAGAAGATAGCTAGCTGCCACTTTTAACGTAACCTTAACCCCTTGGTGTGGCCTATGTGAAGCCGTCTGGGATGGAGGGATGGAGGGATGGCGGTGGACAGAGTAGAGCCGACAGTGGTGGAGTGGCTGTAACACTGTGGTAGGAATATCTAAAGAGAATATATTGTTTATAGACAGACAGAGAGAGAGAGTGAGAGAGCGAGAGAGAGAGCGAGAGAGAGAGAGAGAGAGAGAGCAGTAAATAAAGACGTCGAGACATCTCCAGACGCACGTCTTTTCTCAACACAAAACAGCGTTCCTGCACACAGCCATCGTTGACACACATGGTTCCATCTAAAATCATTTTCTTAAAAATACAAATTTTACTTTCATTTAATTTCCTCCTTTTTGGCTCACATTCACATCTTCCATCTGTCACCTGGTTCTGAACTCACTTTCCGCCACACACACACACACACACACATTCATGAAAGAGAGTTTGTTGCTCTCCTCCTCCTCGACCTCGTCCTCTATCTTGTTACATGTCGGTTGAAGAAGAAGAAGACAAATTCATGGCGAGGTGGATCTTCAAGATGTCGAGGACCGGGTTTTTGCATCATCACATCTGCTTCACCTCCAAACCCTCCCAGACCCCCTCAGACCCCCCCTCAGACCCTCCAGACCCTCCCAGACACCCTCAGACCCCCCCCTCAGACCCCCCAGACCCTCCCAGACACCCTCAGACCCCCCTCAGACCCTCCCAGACCCTCCCAGACCCCCTCAGACCCTCCCTCAGACCCTCCAGACCCTCCCAGACACCCTCCCCAGACCTATACCTAGGAGTCTGGGGAGCCCGGGTAGTGCTCGGCCCTGTAGGAGGGCCTCCGCGTGCTCGAGTCGAAGTCCACGTAGTTTGGCGTTGGATTTGAGTCCGTGGGGGGCTGTGGTGGAAATCTGTTAACTAATAAAAACAATTCTGTCACCAGTGGATTTTAGACTAGTATAGTAGACAAACATTTATTAAATATCAAATACATATAATCAGCGCTGATGGGTTATTCTCAGTCAGACACAATAACAGTGGGTTCTGAGAGCAAAGTAGCCAAAGAGACAAAGGACTTCATACGCTTTATAGTCATTTTCCCATCCAGAAATGGCAGGCTGCAATACATAATCTACAAGGCCAAATGGACAAGCGCTCTCTCTCTCTCTCTCTCTCTCTCTCTCTCTCTCTCTCTCTCTCTCTCTCTCTCTCTCTCTCTCTCTCTCTCTCTCTGTCTCTCTTCCTCTTCCTCGGACAGTTCCCACAACATCAACCAGGTGTCATCTTAGACAAAGGGGGCATAGAGGCTCCAGAGTCTTCCTCGTTAGTGAGGGCACGGTGACATCCAACTCTTTTGCATGAAAACAGCCCTCCCTACAGATGGCACAACACTTTGGAACATAAGCTCACTTAAAGGGTTCATAGCAAGAGATGGTTTGTAAGAAAGAGAAACATATATGCATTCATAATACGTGACTATACTTATGTATGTAATTATCCATTACAGGGGCCTGATGGGAAATATAGTCCGCCGTGGCGGGAGGCAGGTAGGTGATGACCTCCTCCAGGTAGGGCTCGTCGAAGGCGTGGGGCGGGGCCTGCAGGTACATCCTGTAGGTGTCATAGTTCCGTCGGCCGGGCTCCTCCCCGTAGTACAGAGGCTGTTTGAGGGGCGGGAGGGGGGACAACAGAGAGTCAGAGTGAGATGAGATCGACTTTGATGTGATGTCATGTGATGTCATGTGACCATATGAACAGGATTATGGTGAACAACAGAGAAGATGAATGCTACAGAAGGCGAACTACATGCAGATGATGTACAAACCTTCTTATTATATAAGATATTTAAGTATTTAAGGTATATAAGTAATAAGATTGACGGTGTCCAATTTGACTCCTACATAGCCTAGATTTTTGTGAATGTTAAAGGGGACATGTTATGTCACCAGCTGTGAGTGTGATTAGCCGTTTCACAATTGCCATGTGACTACCGTCTAGTGACATCACAAGTGGGAATGTCCACCTAGATGTATGATGACTAGATCAGTTTACCTGTCGGTACAGTCCACTGGGTAGGCTGGTACACGAGAACTATAAACCATACATCTACCGTGCACATTCCCACTTGTGATGTCACTAGACGTTAGTCACATGGCCTGCAATGGCTAACATGTCCCCTTTAAAACTGCTTGGAATAGTTTCAGTTTGTGTGGATTCAGATTTCTTCAGAAGGCGAGTGCCAAAGTCTAAAGTGTCTTTCACCATACGGGTGAGTATGACACTCAACCTGTCCCAGCAGCAGAATCACGTTCACTCCGCCCAGACAATAGACTGACGGGCTCCGGGGCTCCAGACTCCCTACTCATCAATGTATGTCCAAAGCTCCGCCCCCTTCACTGCCTCATTGTGGATGGCAAAAGCTAGCCATCCTAGCTAAGCATATATATAGAGCCTGGGTTTATTCTTGTTTTCACTGGCTCATTGTGGATGGAAGACTTAGACAACCTAGCTAAGTATGTATATATACAGTATATGAACACCATATGGAAAGTACTTGAAGTCGGAATATGATTAATGGTAAATGGATATAATTTCTATAACGCTTTTATCCAGAGCGTTTTACAGTATTGCCTCACATTCACCCATTCATACACCGACGGTGGTCTCCACCATGCAAGGTAACAACCAACACGTCAGGAGCAGTTAGGGTTAGGTGGTGTCTTGCTCAGGGACACCTCAACACTTAGCTGGGAGGAGGAGTCCAGGGATTGAACCAGGAACCCTTCCTGTTGCCAGACAACCACTCTTACCTCCTGAGCTACTGCCACCCCGAACATCGAATATATTGAGCAGTTCAGAAGGGAGAAGGCTTTTGTGTGTATATGCATATATATATATATGTATACATATATTCACCTGAGTTCTCCGGGGCTCCTCTCTTGTGGGCGATGAGTAGTAAAATGGCGACGGCTTGCCTGATCCTGGAGCAAAACCTCACAGGTCGGCCACAGTATGTGAGGCTGCAGAGCAACATGTCGGACACTATAGTGAGCAACACGGGAGCACCTCAGGGGACAGTCCTGTCTCCCTTCCTGTTCACACTCTACACCTCAGACTTCAGATACAGCTCACAGTCCTGCCACCTGCAGAAGTTTTCGGATGACTCTGCCATTGTGGGCTGTATCAGAAAGGGGCAGGAGTCCGAGTACAGGAGTGTGGTGGACAGTTTCGTGGAGTGGTGTGGACTAAATCACCTGCAACTCAACATCTCTAAGACTAAGGAGTTGGTGGTGGATTTCAGGAAGCAACCGACTCACCCGAAACCGGTCAGCATCAGGGGGACCGAGGTGGACATTGTCGAGGAATATAAGTACCTGGGTGTTCACATAGACAATAAAATGGACTGGACTAAAAACACAGAGGCCCTGTATAAGAAAGGTCAGAGTCGCCTGTATTTCCTACGGAGACTCAGATCTTTCAACGTCTGCAGGACCATGCTGCAGATGTTCTATCACTCTGTGGTGGCCAGCGTCATCTTCTACGCTGTTGTGTGCTGGGGCAGCAGGGTGAAGGCAGCCGACGCCAACAGACTCAATAAGCTCATCAGGAAAGCGGGTTCTGTCCTGGGAGTGGAATTGGAGTCTTTGGTAGAGGTCTCTGAGAGGAGGATGCTGAGTAAACTACTCAGTATTATGGACAACGCCTCCCATCCCCTGCACGCCACACTGGAGTCATACCAGAGCACCTTCAGCCGTAGACTGAGATTACCGAGGTGCACCACAGAACACCACAGGAGGTCCTTTCTGCCTGTGGCCATCAAACTCTATAACTCCTCCCTATAACTCCCCCTACAAGACAATGAACACAGCAATATAATGTGCAATATTACCTCTCAACATCATGTGCACTTTCCCCAGTATTACGTGCAATATTAATATTACTGTCCAACATCATGTGCAATACTCTATCATGTGCTATATTATTATTATTATTATTATCATGTTGTCTATAAATATTATCTATAACACTACCTCTCATCTCCTCTCATCATCATGTGCAATATTCTTAATGTAATGTCCAATAATATTTCACTTCAATTATGCCAAATAGTTTTCGCCGTCGGAATATCTTATCATTCTGTTGTTTTCCCTATTGTTTTATTGTACTGTATCGCTATGTAACCTGGCACAAGATTTTCCTTCGGGATAAATAAAGTTCTATTATATTCGAAAACACACAAAAAACACACAAACAAACACATCAACAAATGATGTTTTTGTTTTTCCCTCTGCAACACCACACAGTATATAAGATGTGTCAAGGTGTGAAGAACTGTCCTGTGTTCAATAAAGAGCAACATAGAAAGAGAATGCTACGCTGCAAATAACAGCAGATAATCATAACCGTGCAGGGAGACCAGAGACCAGCGACCAGCGGTTTTCTCAGAGGCCGCCGGTCGGCCATTTTCCCATCCAGCGCCGTGGAATCCTGGAACTAATTTTTCACTCGGCTTCGTGGTCGGGGGAGGGGGATGGGAATGTTGAGGCTGTCGCACGCCCTGTTTACTCTGCTCTAGGTGGTGGGCTAGGCACACAATTGCAAAACACACGACGCGCACCACGTGGCTTTATATGGAACGCCATCCAGGCAAAAACCTTCACGTAAATAACGTGTTAATTACGTGAAGGTTTTTGCCTGGATGGCGTTGCATAGCTTTATACTGAAACAACGTGAAGTCATCGTGAATAATGAAGCAGCTCTGGTCGTAAGGTAGCCGAGGCTGGGGGGGCGTGGCCGAGTGTGGCGGAGTGATCAGGCCGGGCTGGGGGGCGTGGCCGAGTCTGGGGGAGTGGTCAGGCCAGGCTGGGGGCGTGGTTGGAAGCCTATTATGTCTCCATCTCTTCTCAAATTGCGGTACGGGTGGTGAAAGGCCTACTTTAGGTTATCCCAGAGATTATTATTACACCCATGTTGATGAACATACGAGTTACAATTTTCTTGCATGCCAGTCCCTCACAGTGATGATGATTTGTGCTGGTTAGAGGGGGTACATGAATAAATGTAGTTTGAGAACCACTGTGCATGGGCGAAGCATCAACGAACCAAACGGGTTGTTACACTACAGCCTCCACACATTCATACATGCAGGATATTTAGCCTCACACAGCCAGAGAACCAACACGTTGAGACAAAGTTGGACCTTGATAACGTTCATAACTAACTAGCAGCTAACTGGACCTATAGGTTGACTACTGAACAAGCCTCCAACAATAGATGCTAGATTAATCTATCTTCAATCTTAAATCATGATGCTCGATTTAAAAGTAACATAGCAATGTTGTTAACATACCAAGACAATACATTTAGGTGTGTAGGATAGAGTTTGGGCAGAAGTTTAAATATGCAGGCTATATCAGCAGACTGAAAATCACATTCAAATACTTACAAGTAGTTTCACTTGAATGAACTCAAAACTAGGAAGGTTTATCTGGTTGAAGAACGTGCCTGGCTCTGTCAAGTTCATATAGTTCATGATATTCATTCAACTTGTGAACCCACATGTTTCATAGAAACTAGACAGCTTCCCAGCATTCAACACACAATGTGAAAAATCGGCTTCTCACTGCAGTGTGAGTTTGGTGAGAAAGCAAAAAAAGAAATAAGCCAAGAAATATGTGGTATGAAAAATGAACTGTATTCAGTTTGTGTGACAAAAATGCTTACACATACACAATCCATGTAAAAACATGATAACTTTTATTACCTTTTCGCTGCATGTTTGAGTTATATCATCTCCTCGCCTCACACTATGTGGTGTCCTTATATGTATATATCGATAGAGATTTAACATGGCACACGTGTGTTCATTTCAAACAGTGCTCATGAGTTTTGAAAGTAGGTAACATGACTTTTTTTCTTTGTATTTACAGTAAAACAGAAGAAAATGTACAAGACGACTCCAAAGGCATACGCACAAACATTCCACATTCAGAACAACACATTTTTGATCCCTCTGCACAAACTAACATCCTCACTAGTTCACTGTTTTTTATTGGTATCTTGTTTTAGTTCATCTTTAAATTTTACAGACATGAGTTCATGAACCGACGTACACGTACACATCCTCCGTCCTGGTCGCACATCCCCTCATCACGTCACATGACACGTCACTCCTCTCAGCTCACATCCCTGCTGCTACCCCCCATGTAAATAAAGACATCTCCAGACGCACGTCTTTTCTCAACACAAAACAGCGTTCCTGCACACAGCCATCGTTGACACACATGGTTCCATCTAAAATCATTTTCTTAAAAATAAAAACATTACTTTCATTTAATTTCCTTCTTTTTGGCTCACATTCACATCTTCCATCTGTCACCTGATTTTGAACTCACTTTCTGCTACATTCACTTTACAATGCACACACACACACGCACACACACACACACACACACACACACACACACACACACACACACACACACACACACACACACACAGATTCATGAAAGAGTTCAGCAGTTTGTTGCTCTCCTCCTCCTCCTCCTCAACCTTGTCCTCCATCTTGTTACATGTCGGTTGAAGAAGAAGAAGACAAATTCATGGCGAGGTGGATCTTCAAGAGGTCGAGGACCGGGTCTTTGCATCATCACATCTGCTTCACCTCCAAACCCTCCCAGACTCCCTCAGACCCCCCCTCAGACCCTCCAGACCCTCCCAGACACCCTCCCCAGACCTATACCCAGGAGTCCGGGGAGCCCGGGTAGTGCTCGGCCCTGTAGGAGGGCCTCCGCGTGCTCGAGTAGAAGTCCACGTAGTTGGCGTTGGATTTGAGTCCGTGCGGGGCGTGATGGGAAATGTAGTCCGCCGTGGCGGGAGGCGGGTAGGTGATGACCTCCTCCAGGTAGGGCTCGTCGAAGGCGTGGGGCGGGGCCTGCAGGTACATCCTGTAGGTGTCATAGTTCCGTCGGCCGGGCTCCTCCCCGTAGTACAGAGGCTGTTTGAGGGGCGGGAGGGGGGACAACAGAGAGTCAGAGTGAGATGAGATCGACTTTGATGTGATGTCATGTGATTTGATGTGATGTCATGTGATGTCATGTGACCATATGAACAGGATTATGGTGAACAACAGAGAAGATGAATGCTACAGAAGGTGAACTACATGCAGATGATGTACAAACCTTCGGTATTTTTCTCAAATTTCTAATAAGTAATAAGATTGACGGTGTCCAATTCGACTCCTACATAGCCTAGATTTTTGTGAATGTTAAAGGGGACATGTTATGTCACCAGCTGTGAGTGTGATTAGCTGTTTCACAATTGCCATGTGACTACCGTCTAGTGACATCACAAGTGGGAATGTCCACCTAGATGCATGCTGACTAGATCAGTTTACCTGTCGGTACAGTCCACTGGGTAGGCTGGTACACGAGAACTATAAACCATACATCTACCGTGCACATTCCCACTTGTGATGTCACAAGACGTTAGTCACATGGCAATTGTGAAACGGCCTGCAATGGCTAATCACACTCACACCTGGTGGCATAATATGTGTGGAATCAGATTTCTTCAGAAGGCGAGTGCCAAAGTCTAAAGTGTCTTTCACCATACGGGTGAGTATGACACTCAACCTGTCCCAGCAGCAGAATCACGTTCACTCCGCCCAGACAATAGACTGACGGGCTCCGGGGCTCCAGACTCCCTACTCATCAATGTGTGTCCAAAGCTCCGCCCCCTTCACTGCCTCATTGTGGATGGCAAAAGCTAGCCATCCTAGCTAAGCATATATATAGAGCCTGGGTTTATTCTTGTTTTCAGTGGTCCATTGTGGATGGAAGACTTAGACAACCTAGCTAAGTATGTATATATACAGTATATGAACACCATATGGAAAGTACTTGAAGTCGGAATATGATTAATGGTAAATGGATCATTTCTATAACGCTTTTATCCAAAGCACTTTACAGTATTGCCTCACATTCACCCATTCATACACCGACGGTGGTGCCAACCATGCAAGGTAACAACCAACACGTCAGGAGCAGTTAGGGTTAGGTGGTGTCTTGCTCAGGGACACCTCCACACTTAGCTAGGAGGAGGAGCCCGGGGATCAAACCAGCAACCTTCCTGTTGCCAGACAACCGCTCTTACCTCCTGAGCTACAGCCGCCCCGAACATAGAGTATATTGAGCAGTTCAGAAGGGAGAAGGCTCTTGTGTGTATATGCATATATATATATATATATATGTATACATATATTCACCTGAGTTCTCCGGGGCTCCTCTCTCGTGGGCGATGGGTAGTAAAATGGCGACGGCTTGCCCGATCCTGGAGCAAAACACAAAAAAACACACAAACAAACACATCAACAAATGATGTTTTTGTTTTTCCCTCTGCAACACCACACAGTATATAAGATGTGTCAAGGTGTGAAGAACTGTCCTGTGTTCAATAAAGAGCAACATAGAAAGAGAATGCTACGCTGCAAATAACAGCAGATAATCATAACCGTGCGGGGAGACCAGAGACCAGCGACCAGCGGTTTTCTCAGAGGCCGCCGGTCGGCCATTTTCCCATCCAGCGCCGTGGAATCCTGGAACTCATTTTTCACTCGGCTTCGTGGTCGGGGGAGGGGGATGGGAATGTTGAGGCTGTCGCACGCCCTGTTTACTCTGCTCTGCTGTTGCTCAGTGTTGTAGCCAAGCCCGAGCCTCGGTCAGATGTCTTTATTTACATGGGGGGTAGCAGCAGGGATGTGAGCTGAGAGGAAGGAATGATGTGTCATGTGACGTGACGAGGGGATGTGCGACCAGGAATGGAGAGGATGGAGGATGTGTACGTGTACGGGATCGGTTCATGAACTCATGTCTGTAAAATTTAAAGATGAACTAAAACAAGATACCAATAAAAAACAGTGAACTAGTGAGGATGTTAGTTTGTGCAGAGGGATCAAAAATGTGTTGTTCTGAATGTGGAATGTTTGTGCGTATGCCTTTGGAGTCATCTTGTACATTTGTACATTTCTTCAAGTTGCAAGTTTTACTGTAAATACAAAGAAAAAAAGTCATGCTTATTTCTTTTTTTGCTTTCTCACCAAACTCACTGTAGTGAGAAGCCGATTTTTCACATTGTGTGTTGAATGCTGGGAAGCTGTCTAACTTCTATGAAACATGTGGGTTCACAAGTTGAATGAATATCATGAACTGTATGAACTTGAAAGAGCCAGGCACGTTCTTCAACCAGATAAACCTTCCTAGTTTTGAGTTCATTCAAGTGAAACTACTTGTAAGTATTTGAATGTGATTTTCAGTCTGCTGATATAGCCTACATATGTAATCTTCTGCCCAAACTCTATCCTACACACCTAAATGTATTGTCTTGGTATGTTAACAACATTGCTATGTTACTTTTCAATCGAGCATCATGATTTAAGATTGAAGATAGATTAATCAAGCATCTATTGTTGGTGGGAGGGACTGGCATGCAAGAAATTTGCTCGTATGTTGGTGTCATAATAATCTCTGGGATAACCTAAAGTAGCTTCCAACCACGCCCCCAGCCTGGCCTGACCACTCCCCCAGACTCGGCCACGCCCCCCAGCCCGGCCTGATCACTCCGCCACACTCGGCCACGCCCCCCCAGCCTCGGCTACCTTACGACCAGAGCTGCTTCATTATTCACGATGACGTCACGTTGTTTCAGTATATAAAGCCACGTGGTGCGCGTCGTGTTTTGCAATTGTTTGGAATTGTTTTTCTGTCAAAATGGTGCGGCTGTCCAAATCCGGAGCAGAAGACGCCTCTGTTCGCAAAGCTGGCCATCTCCCCGCAGGTTTGTATACTTTATATACACGTAAACATCAGTGCTGGCTTTCACTGTACTATTTGACGTGAACTGTTGCGATGTTTTCTGACGTAGTTTTCCTGTCGTGCGCTTCCTATCGCCGCGTTCTTCTCGACGCACGGCTCCGACGCTGCGAACTTTTGAGCCGTACATGAATTCCCGTGCATTTATCCATCTCGGTTCTCTAACTTGTCACAAGTTGGAGAACGATATATCCTATTGACGATATATCCTGTTGACGTCTGGTTTCGTCGGTGCGCAATGCAGCGTGTCCGCGTCCCAGTGTGAAGTCGTGGTGTTGTTATTGTTACGCGACCGGAGGGACACTCTGTTCTCTCTGAACTCTTCATGGTCCGCTTTACGTTCACATTTAAAATGTTAACGCAAAAATAAGTCGACATCGTTTTGCTTGCTTGATGGATGGATGGCTTGATTGTTATTTTTTTTATAAATGTATTATGTTTTTTGGCGACTGTGTCCCGTGGTGCGGTTTTCCTCTCTCCAATTAGTCCGATGGAGTTCTTAGAATAGAACTTTATTTATCCCGAAGGAAATTCTTGTGCCAGTTTACGGTGCAATAAAACGATATGGAAAACAACAGAATGATAGAAAATAAACCTAGCGGATGTACAAAGCATCCGGCTTGCTCTCCTCCCCCTTGGCCTCCTCCTCTCTGTGGTGCTGCGTTGTGATTTTAAAAAGTTTATTTTTCTATATTTTCCTCTCCACGGTCCAGTGAAGGCTGCGGGTAAGAGAGTGCCCTTTGCAGAAAACCCTGGGACTTCAGAGAAGGAGACCAAGAGGATTGAAAAACGAAGGTATTTATAAGTTGGGGTTATTTTTCTATAAACTCGCTGTTTCTCTATAAAACTCGCTGCTGCTAACAGATTTCCCCTCGTGGTAAAGTAGAACTCTAAGCTTTTAACGTTGCTGCCATAACAACTGCGTCTCTTGTTGTAGGTCCGTCGTCACCGTCAGAGGGCGCCACCAAGTCAGCCTTCTGCTAACGGGTCCCCTTTACAAGGTAGGGCCTCCTGGACTGAGCCGGGACTCAGAGTCGGAGGTGATGAGTTTTTATGTCCTTCTCGCAACAGAGCGGTTTCAAAGCGGCTGAGTTTTGGGGGTTGTAAAGGGGCCAGACGTGTGACAGATTGAACAAAATTACCATTTTAAAACAAACCCAAAAACACTCCCTCCCTCACTACATGTCTGCCGTTGATGAGCGTTTAACCTGCGATTGACAGGCAAGGTGGATTCCCTGACCACTCACAAGATCAGAAATGAGCCAAGAGTGGCCTAAAACTCTCCTCAACTGGCTCACGCAGTGAGAGGCAGGCTAGGTATCCTCACAGCGTATTTCACACGCTAATGGCTGATTCATGGGTAATTTCTAAGGGCCTGTGTCCACATGGCGTCTCTTCCTGGCATAAATGGATTGCATTAGAATAGTGCTTTTATCTAAAGAGCTTTACAGTATTGCTTCACCCATTTATCCACCGTCGGTGGTGCCAACCATGCAAGGTAACAACCAACATGTCAGGAGCAGTTGGGGGTTAGGTGTCTTGCTCTGGGACACAGACACTTGGCTAGGGGGAGCTTTGGGATCGAACCAGCAACCTTTCTGTTGCCACACCTGCTCTTGCCTCCTGAGCTACTGTCGCCCCACATAAATGCGCTGGCATGGCGCTGGATACAGGGTTTTCTTTTCCCCAGGCGGATGCATGCTGCTGCATACGCTCTCTTCTCAATGTGACTCTCAGGCCCTAACAAATTACAATTATGGCATTTGGCAGATGCTTTTATGCAAAGTACATTTGTTGAAGGAGATGGCACTATCACTGGTACATAAAGATAAGAATAGAGCAGGTTTCAAGCATTCATAGTTGCAAGGCTAATAGAACGAGTTTTCGTAATTGCCATGTTGCCTGCATAATGGTTAGGATAAGAGCAGAAGTGCCATTGAAATTGCCCTCAAATAGTGTCGCTTTAATAATTTTACAGCACTTGAGCATCATCTTTTGGTACAAATGGGGCGGCAGTTGTTCAGGAGGTAGAGCAGTTGCTGGTTCGATCCCCCGGCTCTGCCTAGCTGAGTGTCGAGGCGTCCCTGAGCAAGACACCACCTAACCCTAACTGCTCCTGAGATGTTGGTTGTTACCTTGCATGGTTGACACCGCCGTCGGTGTGTGAATGTGAGGCAATGCTGTAAAGAGCTTTGGACAAAAGTGCGATTATAAATGTAATCCATTTACAAATGTCAGTCGTTTTTTTTTGTTTTTTTTCCAGCTGGGTCATGAATTCCCCGAGACCCCGGTGAGTGTGAGACACGGCAAGGTCCGCCCGGCAGCAGAGAAACGCCACGCCTACCAGACCTTCTACATCCAGCAGCCCAGGAAGGGCTTTTAAGGGGGCTTTTTAATGGGTTGGTGGTGGTATGTTGTCAGGGGTGGGTTTGTACGGTCAGCATAAGGTGAGCTAACTGTGTAGCCTATTAAAGCAGAATCTGCACTTCCAACGTTTATTAGAAAAAAAATATATTTCATCTAGTGTACAATTTGTAGTTTGCCGTTGGGACTTCAAACACAACACATATATTTTGTATAGTTGGGAAATCTGTGGCTTTTGTAGTGCGACTTTTCTACTTTGTTATGTGAAACTGCATAGCACTTGGCTTGAATAAAATCTTCCTATGGCATCAGCAGACTTGTGTGGAGTTCGGTTTATCCTGCTGCCTTGTTTCAGGACTGCCACTAGAGGGCAGTATAGGGACGTTTATTGACTCCTTTTCCAGTGGGTGGGGGGGTGGTGGTATGTGGGCCACCTGGGCCAAGTATTTAGTCACGGGCTGGACTGCTTCCCTTTTTGCATGTTTCTGTTGCTTAGTCAATCTATATCTGTAGGCATGTTCAGATGAGTGCTATTCCAGACAACTTAACCTTTGCACTTGCTGCTGAAAAGATGGGGGGGGGAAAGAAACGTAAGGACTACAAAATAAGTCCATCTTGCCATTACATGATCTTTTAAAAGTTGTTTTTTCCTAATGCAAGTAGACAGGGCTTTCATTTTTATTTTTGGTGTCTTATCCTCTACCATGAAACAAATGCATGTCATTAAAACACTACCTAAAATAGTGATTGTGTGGGGCTTTGGGGTAACTGAGAATAACTTCTGGTTTTCATTACCGTTTGTCTGGATGGTCATTCTATTCCTCCTTTCTTGCTGGCATAACAAGGGGACCCTGTCTGATGTTGCTCAAGGGTACAGGATGAGATGGAGGCCTGCCAGGTTCTGAGGCCTGTCCCTCCAGATGGGGGGTGGGGGGGGGTTTATTGGACACCTGCATGTGGATAATGAACCGACCAGACCCAATGTTATATGTATGGACATGGCCAGTGGGTAGTATTGTCAGCCATATCCTTAACCTAACCTTATAATAGCCTGTGTGCACAGTGTCTACATGACAGATTCAAAAAGTTTAATCACATACAGGATGCGTAGTGAAATGAAAAAGTGGCGATGCCCAGCGGAATGTGTTCAGAACAATCACATCACAATTGAAGGGAAAGAATCTGAATATCAACACTATTTAGTGTTTACAGAAGGAGCTGCTTTTATTGTTGGTGTGAGAAGATAGGCATATCAACAAGGCAATATAAAAAACCTCTCAGGTTATGTGCATGAGTGGGCAGTGTGTGTCTGGGGGGGAGGGGTAGTGAGGTCAGAGTTCACAGTCCCGATGGCCTGCGGAAAGAAACTCTGTAGTCTCTGTTCTAGAAAGCATATCTACCAGAAATATAATAGCCTACTGAGTGGCATCTATTTGTAAAAACGCTGACCTCCGTGGTGTTTTAGCGTCCTCACAATCCCTACGACGCCTCGGTCCCTTGGTGGTCCCGGTGACTGCCCGTTCTCAGCCATCGTTTGGGGGATGAGCCCACTACCGCCAGACTGAGACTGGTGGGGGGGCGGGGGAGGGACACACTACTGCAAGGCTATTTTAACCCGCAGCCTCACACACAAACAGGGGAGAGTGGGATGTGGGTTTGGATGAATGGTGTGTGCAGTAAACACAAGGAAATTTGATTATTTTCAGAATGAACACTTTTGCACTACTACACTTTAGGAATTTTAGAATGTACTTATTTGAAATAGATAGTATTTATTTTCAGATTTTGTTTATATACCTATAACTTATAGATAGTTGGCCTGTTTTACATATAGACTTGAATCACTGGGCCACTTTACCTTTACGTTACCTCCCCCAGGGGATTAATAAAGTTATTTTGTATTTTTACCTACACTGAACAAAAATATAACGCAAACACTTTTGTTTTAGCTCCAATTTTTTATGAGTTGAAAGCAAAGATCTAAGACTTTTTCTATGTACACAAAAGGCCTATTTCTCAAATTTTTGTTTAAATCTGTGTTAGTGAGCACTTCTCCTTTGCCGAGATAATCCATCCACCTGACAGGTCTGGCATATCAAGATGCTGATTAGACAGCATGATTATTGCACAGGTGTGCCTTAGGATGGTCACAATAAAAGGCCACTCTAAAATGTGCAGTTTTATCTTGAAAAGAGACATTTATAGGCACTGAAGTATGGATTTCACAGATATGCAGGGGGGGTCAGAAAACCAGTCAGTATCTGGTGTGACCACCATTTGCCTCACGCAGTGCAACACATCTCCTTCGCATGGAGTTGAACAGGTTGTTGATGGTGGCCTGTGGAATGTTGGTCCACTCCTCTTCAATGGCTGTGCGAAGTTGCTGGATATTGGCAGGAACTGGAACACGCCGATCCAGAGCATCCCAAACATGCTCAATGGGTGACATGTCCGGGGAGTATGGAGGCCATGCAAGAACTGGGATGTTTTCAGCTTCCAGGAATTGTGTACAGATCCTTGCAACATGGGGCCGTGCATTATCATGCTGCAACATGAGGTGATGGTGGTGGATGAATGGCACAACAATGGGCCTCAGGATCTCGTCACGGTATCTCTGTGCATTCACAATGCCATCAATAAAATGCACCTGTGTTCGTTGTCCGTAGCATATGCCTGCCCGTACCATAACCCCACCGCCACCATGGGCCACTCTAGTCACAACGTTGACATCAGCAAACCGCTCACCCACATGACGCCATACACGCTGTCTGCCCGGTACAGTGAAAACCGGGATTCATCCGTGAAGAGAACACTTCTCCAAAGTGCCAGACGCCATCGAAGGTGAGCATTTGCCCACTCAAGTCGGTTACGACGACGAACTGCAGTCAGGTCACGACCCCGGTGAGGACGACGAGCATGCAGATGAGCTTCCCTGAGACGGTTTCTGACAGTTTGTGCAGAAATTCTTTGGTTTTGCAAACCAATTGTTGCATCAGCTGTCCGGGTGGCTGGTCTCAGACGATCTTGCAGGTGAAGATGCCGGATGTGGAGGTCCTGGGCTGCCGTGGTGACACGTGGTCTGCGGTTGTGAGGCCGGTTGGATGTACTGCCAAATTCTCGGAAACTAATTTGGAGACGGCTTATGGTAGAGAAATGAACATTCAATTCACGGGCAACAGCTCTGGTGGACATTTCTGCAGTCAGCATGCCAATTGCACGCTCCCTCAAAACTTGCGACATCTGTGGCATTGTGCTGTGTGATAAAAGTGCACATTTTAGAGGCCTTTTATTGTGACCATCCTAAGGCACACCTGTGCAATAATCATGCTGTCTACTCAGCATCTTGATACGCCACGCCTGTCAGGTGGATGGATTATCTCGGCAAAGGAGAAGTGCTCACTAACACAGATTTAAACAAGTTTGTGAACTAAATTTGAGAAATAGGCCTTTTGTGTACATAGAAAAAGTCTTAGATCTTTGCTTTCGACTCATGAATAATTGGAGCTGAGACAAAAGTGTTGCGTTTATATTTATTTTTGTTCAGTGTATTTAAGTGAATAAAAGTTGCAGTAGCAGATTGGTCCTGATGGTGTCGCCAAAGGTCCATGAGTTGAAACGTTCACCTGCCCTCACCATTAAAGTCTGGCTGGATGAATCCAAAGTGTCTTCAATAATAATAATAATAATAATAATAATAATAATACGTGCCGCAGTAACTCTGAATATCAGTGAATATCACTCATGAGAGCTTGATTCATAGTGTGGTATTTGTGGAAACCACAATTAGGTCGATATAGGCGACTATATAGGCTACGTTTAAATGAGATTTAAAAAAAGTAGTTGAAGTGGAATAGATTCGTCCAGTAAACACCCAAGCATGATATAATGCGGCCCTCTATGTCAGTGTCTCTCAAATGCTGGTATGTGTTCCCCTAGGGGCACTTTGAGTGACATCTTAATATTGGTGATGAACAATTGTCAAATAATTTCACCTTGAGAGAATAAAAAATGAAAAAAAATTAAATATAGCCTGTAAAGTAAATCTGAACACAAAAAAGAGCATACCACTTAACTTTAAAGGAGTAGAAAATATCTCAGAGGGGCCATTGCATTAGTGAAACAAATAGTTTGAGAACCACTGCGAGATACGTTTAACAAAGATTTAACAATAATAATAATAAGTTGAATAGACTTCAGATTGGAAAAATTGGTAGTTTGCATCCTTGGGCTACCCATGCTCCCTTGCCCAGTCCTCACAGATGACCTCATGAGGTCCAGCGGAGGAGGAAGTATTGAAGGGGGAGGGGGGGGGGGGTGGTGGTGCAGGAGGGGGAGGAAGACGACGAGGAGGAGGAGGGGAAAGAAGAAGAAGAGGAGGAGGAGGGAGGGGAGGGGGAAGAGGAGGGGAAAGGAGAAGAAGAGGAGGAGGAAGGGGAGGGGAGGGGGAAGAGGAGGGGAAAGAAGAAGAAGAGGAGGAGGGAGGGGAGGGGGAAGAGGAGGGGATTGAAGAAGAAGAGGAGGAGGGAGGGGAGGGGAAGAGGGAGGAGGAGGAGGAGGAGGAGGAGTCGCCGCCCGGGACGGACCCAGCCGCCGCTGCCACTGCCGCTCCTACTCCTACTAGTTCATCAGTGATTTAATTTCATGTGGAGATTAAAAAAAACAACTTCCAGAAGGACTTGGATATCCATGACATTTCCACGGTATGTTCTTCTGATGGCTTTTGTCGTAAAGTGTTTCGTTTTGCTTTGTTTTAAAGTCGTGGAGGAAAAACTTATGTCGGCGTTTGTCAGGACATGTCTGTCGAGGAAGGAAAGTGACTGACAGCCACAATCCGTTGTAAAGTCATTCCCAGAGTTAATAATAATAATAATAATAATAATAATAATAATAATAATAATAATAATAATGGTCATTACGAATTCTGGTAAAAAAAAAAAAAGTCCCAGCAATGTTCTCCACACCACAACTGCATTCACTGAATAATACTTGGAGTGGTTACTACTACCAGTAGTACTAC
Organism: Coryphaenoides rupestris; assembly: GCA_002895965.2. Classification (NCBI taxonomy): domain Eukaryota; kingdom Metazoa; phylum Chordata; class Actinopteri; order Gadiformes; family Macrouridae; genus Coryphaenoides; species Coryphaenoides rupestris. The sequence continues at coordinate 339,020 of PIJE02000114.1, read as the reverse complement.
ACGCCAGCCAGGCTGATGGTGAAAATGTAAAATGTAATTTTAAACGAGGTTTTAAAAACGTGTCAACTGCTCGCCATCATCAGGTGCCCCTCACGTCAGTCATCCCGCCCGCCGCACACACACACACACACACACGCGCGCGTCTTATGGAACAGTTGCGGAGGTTGCTGCAGTTGGTCGCGTTTCTCGTCCGCATGGCTTCACATCTGAAGACCAGTTGAGTAATCATGATACAGAAATTAAAAATAAACCTCTCGTAATGGGAATGGCATTGATTGTGATGTGGGACATCAATAAAAAAAGTAGTTAGGTAGTGCAGCCTGCTTATGCACGGTGGTGGCATGGGGGCCTGACTCCTGTTTGATGCTAAAACAAAGGCTGTAATTAAAGATTAGATGGTCTCGAATCAGAAACCAGTACCCAGATGAACTACGTTTAGAGACTATAATCTTATTCGCCCACATGTATTGAAGTCAGGAGAACGCCCACCGCCGCCTGGATGCAGGGGCCCCCGGGGCCACAGCTGGGCTCTTTGAAGCCCGCTCCACTGGTTCTGGTTCTGGTTCCTTACCGCGAAATGTCAGATTCTGTTTCGGTCATCGGAGGCTGATGAAGTCATTATGGATCTCCTGTCATTCTGAGGTGTTATCCTGAGGTCTTACAACTAGACTATAAATATGACATTCTGTCACATCCAAAAGAGCCTCCTTCTTCAGCCTGCATATTGATTTAAGACGTCATCATTAAGTAGGCCTATACCTTATATTACCTCTGGCAACTATCATAGTCTGTTGAGAGCTCGAGTTGTAACAAACGTGTAATTATTGACGATTAGTAAACTTATCTTCAGGCCTATTTTCCACCGCTTTCCTTTGATAATACCGAGCATGGCTTTCTGGGCTGGATCAGCCAGCCAGTTCAATGCCCAAATAAGCTGATCAGGAATTCTCGTCTAGTTTGGAGAGATTTGTGAGAGTGGAGATCTCCATGGGGCCCGCACTCCATAGCATTCCAGTCCCCTGAAGTACCTCAGAGGCTCCTGGCATGTCCCTGCAGAGCCTGGTTCCCTGGTTCCCTGGTTCCCAGGGTCCTCCGCCAGTTGGTGGCTGGTGACAGGTGGCTGACACCGCCAGCGTTGACTTTGTTATGGTGGAGGAGCCGCAGCTGAGCCAGCGGATATGACCCCCAGAACAAACCTTTATAGTGAAGAGGCAATGGTGGTCCTGCTGCTGACACTTGATGACCACTACATGTGGGTGGGGGGGAGTAGCTCGGGAGCTAGAGCAGTTGTCTCTAAAAATCGGGAGGTTGCTGGTTCGATCCCCGGGCTCCCGTCGCTAAGTGTCGAGGTGTCCCTGAGCAAGACATCGCCTAACCCTAACTGCTCCTGACGTGTTGGTTGTTACCTTGCATGGTTGACACGAACCAGCAACCTTCCAGTTACCAGACAACCGCTCTTACCTCCTGAGCTACTGCCTCCCCTGTAGGCTACATTTATGTTTAAGTGAGGCAGCCATGAACAATATCTAATGACTTGAGATCAACAATATCTACCTATCTACGACTTGGATATTTGACCTATATAACAATATATATACACTTAGATATAACAATACCTTATTATATAAAATATATAAAAATTGACTAATTCAAGTCCTATCTGGCAGCTGTTAAGGCTAATGCATGATTTTGTTCTGTATTTTGGTCTTTTAAATCACAGTGAGACATTTTTCACTCACGAGTCACACTTCCTTCTGCTCCACTTAAGGATTCTGTTATGATAGAGGAGTCCTTAAAATAATAACCCAAGGCCTTGCCCCCCCCCCCCCGCCAGCCCTGCACAGGAACAAAGCAGATGCTTGTCATGCCGGTGGGAGCGTCCTGCCCACCTGAAGGCACAAGTGGTCGTCATAATAAAACTGGGGGCATAACATAACCGCGACCACAGCCACCGTTTTCTATAAGCTCTTTCTCAAACGTATTAGGCTGTCGATCGCCTTTTGGCAGTGTGTCACGGTGTAATTTCATCAGCTCCAATTGATCAATTTGCCCTATCAAAATGCTCGCACCACAGTTTAATTTCCCCTCGTTCCCTCGAGGCAAGCTATTAAGACGTAAAGTTATTACAGCCGTGATTGAGTTACATTGCGTTTCACTGCACCTGTGGGCTTGCAGGGTAAGAGGAGGCGTGGGACTAGACTCTGGTGGTCAACAATACTGCTTCACGATGTCTAGGAATTGAGTTGGGAACGTAAAAGTGGGGACCGCAGTTAGTTTGGTTCTGCTAAAAGTGCAGTATGGTTACTCATTCAACACATTCCTGGAACCTGACACGATCATCTTAAACAGAATTGTAATAATTTATTAGGAAACAGGCTAGCCACATGTTTACTTTAGTGCAAGAGAGAGAACAACAGAGGGGGAAAGAGAGAGAGAGAGAGTGTGTGTGTGTGTGTGTGTGTGTGTGTGTGTGTGTGTGTGTGTGTGTGTGTGTGTGTGTGTGTGTGTGTGTGTGTGTGTGTGTGTGTGTGTGTGTGTGTGTGTGTGTGTGTGCGTGCGTGCGTGCGTGTGTGTGTGTGTCCGTGCATGTGCCTGAGAGAGCTCTAGCGACGATGTAGTAGTAGTAGTGGGGCATTCAAAACCCTAGGGGTCAATAGGTCATGAGAGAATGGCACTCTTGGAACAGACCCAAGATTGGAGCTAAAATGAATCGACATTCAACGTGTCGCAGAGAACGCACCCACCCCAGGATCTAGCTATCTATCCCTCTGTCCAGATATATAAACCCTCAGAATACTTAGGCTTCATTGAGCAGTATTCCGAAGAAAAAGGAGAAATATTTGAACAGGAAACCCTGCTTCCTGCACTACCCTATGGTGCTCACTGTAGGAGGTTCTGCTTCAAAGGCGACGCTGATTAGCCGTAGTCTTCTCGCAAGTGGGCTAGGCTAATTATAAAACTTATCGGCCATTACGTGTGGATGCTTTCCTCTTATCTGTCCGGCTGGCAGGCTGGGAATTTTTAAACGGTGAAAACTATGCATCTGTTTTAAAGTAAAATACAATCTTAATCTGACAATCTTAAATCATTACAGATTTGCTGTCATGTGTAGAACGGCTCTCTCAAGAGGAAAATAAGTGGCGATGTGTTTAGCAGTCATTGTGTAGAGGGGGCAACTTCCTGTAGACTTTATACTATACTTGTTAATGTTTTACCTTTCATCAAATAGTAGCTAGCCCAGAGCTACTTAACTGCTTAACTGACGAAAAATGACATGAAAGATAGCAGCTCCTAATACGGTTACAAATACCAAAGTTATATGTTTTAATATATATTTTGTTCTGTACATTTTGAGGTATTACTTAGAAATAATCTGTAATGATGCAATTATAAAGAATTTGTAATTGGTTTGATTTCAGGAATGTTAAAAAATTGAAACAGGACACAAACATAACAACTTAAAAACATGATCTCTGACTGGGCCTCTGTGAGAGTTGGGTTTATTCTCTGAGAAATAGGTGTGGGTAACACGTGTTGGCTAGAGGGACGGTGCATTTGTGGCCTGATACCCAAGACCGAGGGGGACAGACACCTGAGAACATCAGCATCTGTCAGTTTCTACCGCCTGGGGCGTAACCATAAAGTCCCAGAAACGATCGCTCACTAAAACAAGCCTAGACACCGAGACACTACTGCTTTTTAGGCGGTCCTGTCGGAGTAAAAGCAGTTTCTCACGTTGTAACTCTATTATGCCCGCTAGCTATTGGTTCTAAATCATCAGACCATCATCGGTTTTAACCGGTAGGCCGAGTTCTCACAGGAGCCAATCTTCCCCTGATCTCTCAAGCCAGCAGCCTCGTGAATAGATCAAGTTATCCCGTTTGCGAATTTTTGGGATGTTTTCTTCAATAAGAACCAAGATTACTTGGCTCCAAGTCTGGGCTCCTAATCGTCCTGTGATTAAATTAGTCATTTTCACCCCCCGAGGTAAAGGTGAACGTCTGACTTTCAGTTCATGTTCTCATGATTGGACACGACACAATTTCTAACCATACCCTTCACGTCTTGTGTCGTACTGCGATGAGCCAAGGTGGCTATTATGTTCCCGGTGCCATGGGTTATTTTACTGGGTCCAACCTGTGTAAAAAAGGATGCTAAGGTTTCCCAGGAAAGGTTAACATTTAAAGCGACCCAGAAACGAGCTCAATCAATTATTGACGGGTGCTCACCTGGGCTGCAGCCAAGTTGATTAAGCGCACCCCTGCTGGGGACACATGTGCACACTGGCTTTAGTATCTCATTACCAAGTCAATCACTGCCATTACTCTACTGAGTTGGCATCCAAACCACATCCAAAAAGATTTGTATTTTTTGTTCTATGTTGGCTTGTATTCATGCTTCATCGGATATAGCCTAGATTTAGTCTACAAGCTACGTATGACGGATGGAAGGGGATATGAATGGCTGACTGTATATATAAGAAGGCCTTCTATTTCCTGTCTACCCCTGTCTGTTAGTGTAAAACATTAGGACTACAATAGCCCAAAACACATCAGGCCTAGTGTGCTGCCCATTGTTCCCTACCGTCAGTACTGTGTGTTCTTCGCACACTTGTCATTGTTTCATGAAGCTGTTTGAGGCACATTCCAAGGCCCAGCCTGTTTCCTGCGCTGTCGAATAACACAAAGAAACCGGACCGGTGGATATTGTGTTGCACATCTGTAAAACAGTTAGGAGACTCTTGTTTAATCAAAAATAATGACGTGATTCAATAAATTGGGGGAAAGTTCAAACATCACACCCTAGCAAGTGTTTCTCTAATGTCTGTATTATAATAATTTAACAGAGAATCGCAGAATCAATCGGAAATAGCTGGCGTTCCCTTCCTTGCACACCTTGGAAAACTAGGAAACCAGACTGTGTGTCCAAGGTGGAAGTGGCTATTGTCTGGCACCTGACAAAAGACAAAGCTGTTTCAAACTCCCCAACGACCAGCGTGTGTGAAAAGCTTCCAGGCCAGAGGCAATCAGGGATAACAATCCCACTTCCTTTCTATATATAGTCGAGGTTCTCAGATGACCATGATGTGGCCCGATGACCCCATTACCCACACGTCACGCCGTGCATTGTGCAGGTGTGACTCAGCCCACATGGAGTTGACCTCCATCAATGCTGGAGAGACCTGTGAAAGTAAAATGGTGATCACTTGAGGCCCCCGTTTGGGTTTCCAATTCCGTGAGTGTGGAAGGTCTCCTCCTCTACAAGGTTGTATGTCTTGGTGTCATGGAGTGGAGCGTTCTTTTTTTTTATCGTTACGCTTGATGTAACGGATTGACTTACTTTAAAGGTGAACAAGGTAAAAAAAAGACCAAGCTTCAAACCACAGAAGGAAGCATGTAGACTCTCTGGTGAGGCCTCCTCCCTCTAGTTTAAATTACAGAGATCGTGGCCTGTTGGTTCTGTTGGTTCCGACTCAAAGAACAAGAGGCGGTTTCAGCGAATCTGTCCCGCTCTGCCTTTTGTGGGATGCATGCATGCATCGCTATTGGGTGTCTCACACAGAATACATGTGAATACTGAGTCTCTGCTCCATCTATTCAGCCAGTGTGTGTCGAGAAAGCCACAGTGGGACTTTAAGCTGTTGTGTTCCAATATGATGAGGCCCCCTTCTAAGGGGCTCTTCTTTAAGGCTTACACAAAAACCCCTCTTAAATGCTTTTTGGCATGAAAACGATGAACGTCTCAGACTTGACCGATCTCCATGAGTGTCTCGCTGCATGCTGCTATGCACCATAACTTCGCCCTTGGGAGGTTTTCTTGCAAAGGCCACCATTGTAGCCCCTGACACGTCTGATCACTGTTTGATGTAGATTATTTGGTTTTTTTTTTTTTGCTCTTTTGTTCTGGTCAGAGCCACACGTTGATTTAATTAACTTTTCGGATCAGATGTCAGAGATGGACCTCTGAAGGCCTCAGGGAAGTTAACCCAGGGCCCGGGCACATTTCTTTTGCAACGTTTATCATCCTTCATCTCGAAAAACAAGCAAAGGTACAGTGGAGGAAGTACAAAGCAACGCAGCCCAAAGCCTGTTCGCCAGGTGTGGATGCCACTGGAGTCCACGTTGTTCTGCTCTGTGTCTGCATAATTGGAGTATAGGAATGCGGGGGAATGGTTGGTTCATATGCCATCAATTTACTTTGGGGTTCTCGCTGAAAGTCACGTCTTCAGGTGTTGTCAATCTAGTTTTCTGTGATCCATGATATGTAATTTTGGTAATGTTTGGTCGACATGGTACGAATCGCTCAACATTGCATTGGATTTTGTTTTTGCATTGGCAGGCACTGAGGCACATGACAATATTAAACAGTGATATTAACATAGTGTATATTAAACAGTGTTTGATCATTTGACAGCTAGCTAGTCTTTCACCACGCAATGTTGTGCTGTAACGTGTGGCCTGAGGCATGCTGTGACAGCCGTTTAGTCAGGTGAGAACCTCATACTTTTCCGTTGTCCTGATAAACATCCTTCACGTTATTACTTGTCATACAATATGTGTGTGTGTGTGTGTGTGTGTGTGTGTGTGTGTGTGTGTGTGTGTGTGTGTGTGTGTTGTGTGTGTGTGTGTGCTGTGCACGTGTGTGTGTGTGAACGCCTGCTTGTCTTCTTTAGCTGCTCTGATATCAGGGAGGCTTTTCTCATTTCCTTCAGGATAGCCCGGCCTGTGTTTATTGTTACTGTGGAGACGGCTAGCTGGACGAGCTCACTCCCACACAGTGGACTGTCAACAGTCCTGCGGACCAGGCTCTTGTACGGTAGATTAGGATCTGGGTAGGCATCATCCACATAAAGAATCTCTCTATGTTACCGTGACCTGTAATACTCTTCTCCCTCACACTTGTTGCGTCTCTTGTTTTTATAGCCCAAAGGTTGCTTTGAGATTCCTAAGCCTGAAATTAGCCTCAATTATTTTGAGTAACCTCGAAGTAATTATCAAGTTTTCAGTTAGAGTTGCCCGGTCATTTTCATAATACTCCGATAACAGTTTTTAAAGAATGATTTCTATAAAGGATCATTTTCTTTATAGTCACTGGACGTATAGGCCTAAGTGGGACTGATTTCAATGGGCCGGCCGGCGTTCAATTCGCCAACCGTGTCTCGAAATACTTTCTTGCAGCAGCGAGAGAGCTACAAATGGAGCGCTTCGGCTGAAAATATGATTCATGTCTGGCACAGCGAGGAGGAAGCGCTTTCAGGAGGCGGACAGCGGTGGTGCTCCGAGCGCGGAGCCGTGTGAGTGTACAAAGTGCTGAGCAACACGGGATGACTGTATTCAGTCTGCAGTCTATTGTGACTCACGGCCCTCCTGAACGCAGCCCTAATCCATGTCTTCCTGGCCTGTGAAAGGGGACTGAAATGGCACAGGTTGGCAAAACGTATTCAGCCTACATGTAGCCGAGGGCCACGTGCCGTGAGTTTAAACTGTGTTCCTGTGGTTAAAGTTTTGGTTAAAGATTTTCTTTGGGTTAAAATATAACATGTAGCCTAAATCCCATTTAAAATAATATATACAGCCCAAGGACATTCTGAATTTCGATATGCTAGATAGCCTTCACTTGAGTTCCCAGATGAATAATGACTAGGCTATACTTAATGTATGTATTAAGATGTATGTATGTATACATATGTATGTATATGTATGTATGTTTGTGAAGTTTGTGAAACAACTGCTGCTGGCAGTGGGCCATTGCTGTGTTTACTCAAACAAGCAGCTGATCTCCTGCAGAGCTGGTTCATGTGCTTGTGTTTCCTATTCCTGGCAGTCACATGCAAGGACCGACTGACACGCTTGGAACACTTAAGCACCGATTAAGACGCAAATGTAAAACAATTCACTTTTGTTCATCCAAACTTAAGTTTGTCCGGGTGCTGCTGACCGAAAACTTGGACTTAAACTGATTCACGGCTGACTGATCTGTGTGATTTGTGCAGTTCATTAGGAGTTGGTTTCAAAGACCTTCACGGAAACTAAAGGGCAAGGTTACTTGATAATAATGATGGATTGAGAGAATCTCCTTTTACATTCTTGACCTTCTGCTGAATGCGTTCGTTTCACTCCGTTTCAGCTGTTGCCCAGCTGAATGTATCGTTAACCTCTCTCACCGCTTAAATGGGGGAAGAGCCCCTAGACTATACTACTTTTAGATGCTAATTAGCAGCTCATTACCCATATCTTGTGTGAATTGTGAGGCTGCTAGGCTTGTATGAGTATTGTTTTGACCAGAGGAAAGCTTCCACATTGTTGTGGTCTCTGTTGCAGTTACAAATTCAGTCGAACGTAAAAGACTTTATTTTATTTGTGATTGTCCTGACTCCAGTCACAAGGTCTTCATGTCTCTCTCACGCTCTAACTGTCGAGTGTCTTGAGGTAAGTAAACTTCTAAAAGCCCAGCGTTCAGCTACACAGCACTGTTAGGCCCACAAGTGCATATTTGGGGCATTTGACCGAGTATCCCCCCCCCCCCCCTCCCTCCTTGCCATAACAAGATGGTCACCCGTCTCCGTGCTGTTTAAATATTAGGAGCATTCTTCTTGCGCTGACGTCCTGCGGCGGGCCTGGAAGCGGTGTGGTGGGACACGGCGTGCGACAGCAGAAAAGCACCTTGTCAGGACTATGTGAAGTTTCTGGGAACACTCGCTGTGTTTTTATTTTATTTCAGCTGCTTTTTCGATGGGGAAAGTGCATGTGTTTGTATTTTAAAGTGTGTTTTTGAGTGTGTGTGTGTGTGTGAGTGTGCGCTTGTGTGTGTGTGTGTGTGTGTGTGTGTGTGTTTTCCTTTCCCTAGCACACTTGGTTCAGTGAGTAATAAATATACGCTATTCCTCTTCAGCTCACCAGATAACCTCCCTTGTCAGAGGCAAAGTGAGAATGGATGTGTTTTTGCTGTCCTGATTAGACATGACCGTGTGTGTGTGTGTGTGTGTCTGTGTGCGTGTCTGTGTGTGTGTGTGTGTGTGTGCGTGTGTGTGTGTGTGTCTCTTGCAGGGAGGAACCAGAGAGTCTCCAGTAAACACGCCATGTTCAAGGCAGTGCTGAAGAAGAATCGAGACGGGGGGAAGGGCAGCAAGAAAGAACCAGGTACGTCCGAGAGAGAGACGAGGCATGAAGATGCGGCAGTTGACTCTGTTTGGGCGGGGAACCGGCGCACAACCAACCAATGAGGTGCCGGGTAGCGCACCGCTATCGAAATCCTTTTCAGACACGACGCACCCGATTTTGCTAAAACATTCCGTATCGGTTAGCCGCTCACTCGGTTATTTATCCCGCGAAAACGAGACGCATATTAGAGCGCGTGTGTGTGTGTTCATCGCTCCGGAGACCGCGAGGCCCCCCCGACACACGGGAGCTGAGTTACGGTAAGCATATTTAAACAGTCGAGAGCGAGAGATGAAAGCACACAAATACTGCTTCATGTTAAGCACTCGCTCGGCAAACACCTCAACATCGTTGTCGCCGCCGCCGCCGTCGTGATCGTCTCGGGTTGGACTGCGAGGCGCGGATCTTGAACATATATGGTCACTAAGCCTGCGACGTCTTGTCGGCCGTTTCGTGCCGTTTTTTTTTTACCTTGGGTGCGCAGACGGGGCTGTGAAGTAGAAAAAGATTCTTATTTTAGACCGCTGTGCCTCCTGAGTTATTATTAGCCTCATTTGAAGACGGTGTCTCAATATCCCATGGTCATGATGAGTAAGAGGCCATCATTGGCGGGCGAGGCCTTGACTTGACACGGTAGCCACGTCGTTGGCAATGGAAACGGACGGCCGACTCCGAAACACGTTCCCAGGATGACGGGGGTGTTTATGACGTTGTGTCTGTGTCTGCGTTCGTTCCAGTGGCCCTAACTTGCTCTCCTTGCCGACGGTTTTAGTAATGGCACGTCATCAGCTGTCACTGTTTCAAGGCTCCGGTTCCTCCCTCTCCTCTCTCCTGGAGGTTTCCCCCGTGCGTCCGGACCCTCGGGTACAACAGCCTCAAGAGAGATCTTCCAATCAGGCCGGGACTTGTTTCCCCCCAACATGGTGCCCGTAAAACTGGAGGGAAAGGGAAGCAGGCTCAGTCTGGCTTCCAGACGTCAGTCACCTTTAGCTTCACTGGAAAACGCACAGAATCAGAATCAGAATGATTGCTGTAGTTTTTACAAACAAGGAATGTGCATGTGAAATTGAACAGTGCATAACATTGAACATTAAATAGAAAATATAATATAGAAATAAAAAAAATATATATATCTATATATACAGTATATATAAAAAATATGCAATATAAATGTGCAGACACGCATACAGAGGTACACGCACACACGTGCAAATACTGTGTGTTACTGTAGCCTTCTGCAATTCCTTGTTGAGTTTGGAACTGTGTAAAGAATGTAACATTTCCACCAGCCTCTGATGTAACACAGTGTCAACCAATCGGGGACCCTGGTGTGTACACATAATACTTCCTTCAGCAAACTGGACCGGCAGAGGTAGGAGTTAAGTACAGCCAGCCTTGCATTGTTTCCAGTGGGCTGTTCAAACCTGTATGGTCCACAGCGATACTCCCACAGATCTCATAGCATGGCTGTGTTGTGTCCCCAGTGACACACACACACACACACACATATGCTTACACACACAAAAACACAAGACACACACACACACACACACATGCATACACACACAAAAACACAGGCACACACACACACACACACACACACACACACACCACACATGCATACACACACACAAACACAGGCACACACACACACACACACACACAGGTGCATGCACACCATGCTCACACACACACACACGCATACACCCTCACGCACAACACACACACACACACACACACACACACACACACACACACACACACACACACACATTCACGCATACACACATGCACAACCACACACCGACACACACACACACACACACACACCACACACACACACACACAGGGTTTGTGTTGTGATGATGTGTGTTTTTGTTATGTTTGGTACTCGTCAATCATCGACCATTTTGCTAGTACCGGCCAACCCACCGGGAGTGAGTGTAAGTGTGGAGGTTTTTTTTTTTTCCTCCGACGGCCCACCGTAGCTACGACACCAACAGCAGCAGCAGCAGCAGCAGAGAGTTCCTGTGAGTTCCTGTGTGCACAGTGCACATATTTGCCTTATCTAGAAACAACAACGGGAACGGGTGACGGGCCCAAACTGTTCCATAGAGCCTCCTTATCTCGTGTGAAGCTCCCTGGCTGACGAGCACAGGGCTGGACGGGCCGGGCTGGGCCAGCGGACCGAAGTGTGTGGGGGGGGGGGGGGGGGGTGTAGAGAGAGAGAGAGAGAGAGAGAGAGGCCTCCGTCAGCTTGATGGATGGGGTGGGAGAGCGGACCCAACGTTTTATTACCCGGCCAGAACTATTTAACAGACGAGACCATATATAGTGGCGTGTCTGGCCATCGGAGAGAGAGGGCTCGTCTGCGTTTTTAATGCCACCGTGCTGTCCTCCTGCAGGGAATCATTTGTTTGTAATTCCCGGGTTGCTCTTAGAATGGGAAATTAGACGACAAACGTGGCGGGGAGGCCTTCCATTCTCTAATTAGTCACACTGCAGTAGACACACACACACACACACACACAGAGTCGTCCCGTGTATCGCGCGCGTGAAAATATTCAACGTTCGTTTTGCTGAGCATGAGAAGGAAGATTTTGCAGGGAGGGAGGGAGGAAGGATAAATGAGCAGCAAAGTTTTAGTCGTCTGCCTGTTTTAAACGCGAGTCTCCTGTCAAATCAAGTTGCATCAGTTCCTCGCGATTCAGAGTTCCACTAACTTTGGCAGATAACTCCTCAAGATGTGGCTCGGCTGTGTAGATCCCGGGGGGCATGAAACAAACTTGCTTCATGTATTCCAATTATCATCGCTTCACGTATTTGCCTCTGAGACACGGATGGCTTCCTTTGATAAGAACTTCCTCCCGTCAAAGCTTCCCCAATGTCAACGTGGGCTCCGCGCACAATGCACCTTGCGAGAGCATCGCTTGTTTATTTAGTTCTTCCAGTTTTGTTTCCTGTGCCACGGGGGCGCTAGCTGGGTCTGGTGGCTAACTGTATCCGGCTAGCTGGATTTGGCTAGCTGGATCTGCAGCGCTCCCGGCGCTAGAAAGAGCTTTGGGGCCTTCAGAACGTGCCCAGAGACATGTCACGGGTAATGGATGGAAGGAAAAGACCTCGATAGTCATATAATTGCATGAGGGCTTAGTATAGGTTGCCCATGACATCGTGGCTAAGGGCTGGAGAGAACTTTAAAGTGACTGGGGAGACTTTGCCTCAGTGCCAGATACCACCACAGTCATTAGCTCCACTCTGGACTCCCCCCCCCCCCCCCACACACACACACACACATACACACACACATACACACACACACACTGTCTGTGTGTATGTTGCTAATTTGGTCTAGCTTCACTCCTCCTCCTCCTCCTCCTCCTCCTCCTCCTCCTCCTCTGCCTCCTTCTTCGACTCCTGATCTGCACAGAATCTGTTTAGAATTGGCCCTTTTAATCCTCTTTAAGCATGCTGCTTTTATGATCTGGCCCTCCGGAAGTCGGGGCCCCCGATAGGCAGTGGCCTGGTGCCTTTGAAGTGAAGGCGGTGTTATGAAGGTCACGGTGCCACCGGGCCCCGGCGACGTTCACGGGGTTTGGGTTCAAGGCGCCCCGGAGCTCAGAGGATTACGTTGTCAAAATATGAAACTGGTTTGGCTTAATTGGTATTCTGTTCTGAGGGCTCGGACCACTCTGGTTTTATGGACCCTCTCACCTGTTCACTACCTGCCGTTCACTTCCTACAGTTCCTCTGTGTCTCTAATTCAGTCCCAAGCGGAGTTCCAAACGACACGATCATATCTGGAGAGTGGCAGGGCTGGGCAATATATTGATGTTGTGTTTTAAAGGCTGCATTACAGTAAAGTTATGTAATTTTCTGAACTCACCAGTTGTGCTAGCTGTTCTATTGTTTGCCTTTACCAACTTAGTCATTATATCCACACCACACCAATGATTATTTAACAAAAATATCATTGTGTACAGAAAACATTCTATATAGTGATATATATAGCCTAGTTATGGAGGAGATATAAAATAGGCCCTAGATATTGGGATAGAAGATTTTTGGCCGTATTGCCCAGCGCTAGAGAGTGGCTCTTTATAAAGCAGCCATGCCTTCTTTGAGTTTTTTGACCCTCGTAACATTTCGTTTCCATGAGGAACAAGTGCTGGAAATCCACTTACTACTTAAGCACAGACATCAGGATGAAAAAGCTGTTTTTTTCCCCAGTAGCATTCTTTGTGTCTCAATTCACATGAGCTTTGGAATGCTGCCAACGCCACTTGGTAATGGCCAAACCCAATCTAGAGCCCTCACACAAGGACGGTGTAAAGCCACGACTTCCCCAATAAAACAGCCAATAAGCACGGGCCCAGGTTGTTATTCTCTGGTCGTTTCGCCGGAGCCGTTAGCAATGGGGAAACAGACTTCTGTTTTAATATTCGTGGGAGTCGTGTTGTGCTTGGAAAAAATATTTCCGTCGTTCTCAGATAAGTGGGGATATAAATAGCCACTTAGGTCACCCGTCTGGTTCAGTTTAAGTAAGCTTGTAAGTTAGCTTATGTCTCAAAGGCTGTTCTCATGTCTACATCACGTTCAACCGCTTCCTCTTAAGATATAATATAGTCAGTTACGTTTCAGCACATCGAAGGGGCTGGATAACCGGCGGTGTATATCAATCATCTCGACAAACGTAGCGTTGGTACCGAGCCAGAGGCCATGTAGGATGACGCGTGGCCGCTGCGTGAGGGGAGAGACTGCGGGCGTTAGCCTTCATCTGAAGCCCGTCCGTCTGCTGTGTCTGTTGTGGTGTGGCCAACAGACACAGCTGTCAGTAGAAAGAAAACAAGGGTGTCTGTTGTCGGTGAGCCAGTGTTAGTCGCACGAGCACAAGGCCGACAACACTTTCAGCTGTTCCCTGGACCCCTGGGGGGGCGGGGGGCGGGGGGGAGGGGGGCGTTAACCACCACCACCACCACCACCACCACCAGCACCGCCACCAGCACTCGCTCGGACGGATGGAGCACTGTCACAGCACTACCGACAGACAGACAGACAGACAGACAGACAGTTGGCGAGGTTCCTCTCCTCCGGTTGATTTGGTCGCATGGCCACGCGGTAGCCGAGCACCTGGTGAGAAGTCGGATTTGTGCCGGGCTGTCAACACCAGCCGGCGCCGCTCCTCTTGACAACACGACACGTCGTCTGGGTGGATCCCTGCTAGCATAGCGCCGACAGCCTTTAGCATGACATTTATATTTCGGATTAGCCGGGGTCCTGCTGAGGGAAAGGCACCGTTGTAAATGGTTCAATGCGAACATGTCACAGGTCTCACAGATGGGTTTAATTTCCCTTTATGACTGCAGCTTGTCTGGTGACACCTGGGCAGGCGTAACGTGAGCAGCCATTCCAACACAGTCCATCTGTGTTGTCATCGACAACGGCGGTGTAAAAACTAACCAGGGAGAGAATATGTCGCCACTTTGCCCTTGGAGATGTTGAGTTCTCCCACAGGACCGTTGTATAGTTCAGCAGAGCGTAAGGAGATCGTTTCCATCGCATTCGAAGGAAAAAAGTAAGCAAAATCAGTAATCAATGATTTTAGTGCTTCATTTAATGGTGCATTTATTTAAAAAGAAAAAATATAAAATATAATTATATATTTTGAACATCATATTTGAAACAGCTTTTCTTTCAATTCACACTGAAAAATATAAACAGAAAATGTGAAGCAGGTGAAAAAAATTGAAACGGAAGTTTCCTGAAAAACACGTCAAACTTAATTACATGGTTTTTCATTTTTCATGGCCATAATTCTGCCGTCCTGAAGTTGAAGGTCTTTGCAAAAAACACAAAAAGCCTGCGTCCTTGTGTACAACCGCATTTTGGTTTGAACAAGTTTCCTGTGGAAAGGACTCGGCGTTGCTGTGCTAGAGCATTGTTCCCGCCGGTGTCCCTTTGTTGCAAACTGCGTCCAAAGATTCCCTTTATTTACACATGATTTGGTGCATTCCGAGCTTTTCTGTGTTTCTTAGTTTTTTGTCGGAATGCTTTCCCTCATTCTTACATTTCGCATTTGTCTTTGTGTTATGCCTAAATGTTTCGGTTAAATTTGCGCAAACTTATTGAGGAGACGCAAATGAAATCCTGAAAGGGATATTGAGTATTGTTAAATACTATGTGTGTGTGTGTGTGTGTGTGTGTGTGTGTGTGTGTGTGTCTGTGTGTGTCTGTGTGTGTGCGCATGGCCCACACTCTGTTGTTGTGTCAGCTGTGAGGCTAGCTGGTACAGGCTGTCGCGGCAGATTCTGTGTGAGTTTATGTTTTCTTTCGGACGTGAAATGGTGTTCAGTCCCCAGGGGGTCCGACGAGGTCCTATCAGTGACTTATTACAAAGAAAGCCTGTTTCTTTCTCCTATATGGAGTTCTTAATACAGATCGTTCACAGCAAACGCAGGGCAGTTTCTCTGCTGTGTTGCGCAGTTTTGGCATAGCACGGATTCCTTAACTGTTTTCTATATCCTTGTTTCCTTTCCACTTTCCCCAGGGGTTTAGCGTGAGGAATTTTGACTGTTATGGAAAGGCTTTTTAGGAAAGCAAAAACAGCAGATGGCGAGCCAGCGCCAAACTGAAACTGTTTACTGGCCCCACCGAAAAGCCCGGTATCACGGACTGTCACAGCTACATACACACACACAGCCCCCAGCCTCCTGTCCGAGCGGCATGCTAATTCACAGGCTAGCGTTTGTTGGCAACGTTGTTATCCAATACAGGTCAGTCTTGATATCACGTTGCAGCGACGGGGCGGTGGTTGGTACTTTACTACTCCAATGGCTCCTTGGTCTTCTGGATCCTCATGTTTTGGCTTCGACCTGTGCACGTGACGTAGCCCATGCCCGTTCTGAATGATGGCACCTTAATGGCGCTGAAATATCATCACCTAAAAATAAGTTGTGTTGTCCTTTTGTTACTGAAAGCAGGCGAGGGCTGCAAGGCCTACATGGTGGGGGCTTGTGGAGATGGGATAGAACTGGAGTTGGAGTCGTAATGAATCACGACTCCCAACATTTCGTCAGTCACACCCACACCTGTGCGATTATTGTTTACAGGTAGCACCGATAAATAACACTTCTTGAGTGTCGAGGCAAAGCAAAGTAAAGAGATCTCCGTACCCGTGCTTCACAGGTACGGCAGCGACTGGGTTATGATATGATAAGATAAGATAAAACTTTATTGATCCCGAAGGAAATTCTTGTGCCAGAGGTTGCATCGCAATAGAAGAACAGTAGAGAAATAACAGTAGAATAATAAAAATAAAATAACAAATAATGACACTTATCTTAATGCTTTAACCCTCAGTAACCATTGAAACAACAATTGAAATAATAAAGATATATATATCGATATTAATATATATATATATATATATATATGAAAACCAGAGCCCATCATTGCTCGTACCCCTAACTGGCCCCCTCATGCCCCTGGCCTGTGAGAGTGATGAGGGCATCACCGACCGAGGGGAAGTGTGGTCCAAAGAAAGAGGATCTTCTCCAGGGAGGGTTGGGCGGTGGGTGGCTTGTCCTTCACGGCTCGGTTCGCCCCTCCCCCCCCCCTCCCCCCCGCAGGCGCCCTCTTGGAGCGTCCAAAGGGTGTCCGCTGGTTCCGCTGGTGTATTAGCAGCAGCAGCAGCTGCACGCCAGACTCTCTTTGCCTTCAGTAACCGCCCCGGCCACAGCCGTTTTGAGCGGCGTTCCCCTCCCACTCCCCCACCACCACCGTGGCTTTCAAGGGAAGAACTTGGATTTGCACTGCAGACTACTGAGTTCTTCCATGGTGGGCGACGGCTCGAAGGGAAACATTTTGTGCGCGAGGCAAATGGCAGCTCGGTCTCTCTGGGAACAATCTGCGGTTGGAACTGAGGATGCCGCGCGGCGCAGCTATCTGGAGGTCGCTCGCCCGGCAGGCCCTCACTTCTTCTTCTTCTTACCCAAGACGTGTCTCTCTCCTGTCCTGGTGTCCCAACACCCCACCGGCGACCAGCGCACTATCGCAGAAATAACACGGTTGTTTTGTTGGTGTTACCTTGGTGTATGTAAGTAGGGGATGTGCTCCCATGGCAACGGTGCTTTGAAACCCTGCAGGCCGAATTTGTGCCGTCGTGGGTTCGTCTTCATCATCCACGCGTTGTCGTCTACCCTGAGCTCTGCACGGCCACAGCACTCTGACCTTGAGGTCTCGGGGCGGGGGCGGGGCCGGTAGCGGCGGCGGCGGTGGAAGTAGGAAAGAGGAGGAAGGAGGGAGGAAGGAGGTAGGGAGGCAGGCGGGGTATGTCAGGGGGAGTTCTGTTCCGCGCTCGTTTACAGCCCTCTCTTCCTGAGAGGTGAGCCGAGAGGAATTAGTCAACAAACCGAGGGAGAGCTTCTCTTTGCTTGCACAGGCGCCGGCGTCGCATAGCTGCAGGATCTACCGGCGGTGAGGTCAAGAGGGACGGGTAAACACACAGGCGAGGCGGGCGGTCGTGCGTGCATGGGTGCTACCCCACCCACCGACGCCTTCCTGCATGCACCACCACAGGCAACATGCTGGAACAACGGACACGCAGGACACCTGAGACACGGACACACCCACGAACACACACACACACACACACACCCGTACACAAGCCACACAACGCATATACACATGCTCAAAGAAATCACCACAATTTACATCCGCTTAATCCGCACGCTTTGATATTGTGCGCAACAATTACAACTTGGTCACAAGCCATTTCCCCCGACAACGGTGTCTTTGTCGCAGCGCCGCCGACCTCGATGAGAAGATCGTCCGATTAATCGAGGACCACCTGAAAGTCGCAGGTTTCTCGTTCGCTGTCGTGTCATGTGATACAACAAACGCCTTTACCACGTGGAAGTGTAATCTTTACCTCGTATTCATTTCAGGAAGACAATTGCGCAGATGTTTTGGAAATCACTGGAGAACGCCGATGGTTTCTCCTGGTGCTGTTGTTTGTGTGTGTGTGTCGATTTTCGTGCCCAGACAGAAGCGGTAGCAGTTGAAACTGTGAAAATAAAGAATGCACCTGATTCACAAAGGAGGCCTTTGAGTGCAGCTCCAGACCTCCAGCAGTATCAAAGCCCTGCGCTGCCAGGAGGCAACGATTAGCAGGGCGTAGCTCAAACCACATCTCTCTCTCTCTCTCTCTCTCTCTCTCTCTGTGTGCAGATGCACACACACACACATAGATGCACACACATTTATACATATACTCACGGGCAGGCGCACACACACACACACACAACACACCACACACACACACACACACACACACACACACACACACGTGTGCGTGCGCCAGACGCTCACACATGCACACACACATGCCACACACATTGTACACACACACACATACACACACACACACACACACACACACACACACACACACACACTAACAAAGCCAGGTGTGTTCACATGGGACCCTTGTTGCTTCTTCCATCTTGTGGAACGCGACAACAACAACAACAAATATTTAGACATTTTCCCTTCCCCACTTCATCACGATCTCAATCTCGCCGTAGGACTTTGAAGATATGATGTAATGACGGCCGTGTAATTGAGTGCTCTTTAATTAGCGTTTCAACAGCTTCAGCGTGTGACTATCATTCACGGAGCAGTTACTACAACACACCCCGGTTGTTCTCGCGCCCGCAGAGATATAATGACGGTGGTGGTAAAGTTGCAAAGTCTGCACATTCTTTGGGCCGTGATTCATGCGTATTATTATCTGCAAGTCTGCCTCAGTTCATGTCTCTTCTTGCAGCGCCATTTACAATTGAATAAACCATTTAACAAATTAGAAATAACTGATGTTGTGTACGTTTTATTTGATAATGAATGAGGAGCCAGAGAGGATGTACGTCGATTGTGATTACGACGGATCGCCCACATCGGAGGTTGGACAGGAGTCTGTACAATGTGATTCCACGTTCTCTTACTGGCTAAGAGGAGTTTGTTTGTTGTTTCAGCCATAACCCGAACCTTGTTGCGGTAGTGTTTGGTCCCCTGGAGCCTACAACACGATCACTTCACTCTTATCTCCCATAGTGAGCTGCTGGCGGGTGAACAGCACTGTCTCCCCCCCCCCCCCTCCACCGGTGAACAGCTCTCCCCCCACCCCTCTCCCCCCCAACCCTCCCCCTGGCCTCGACCTCTGGAGCACACCAGCCAGCCAGTCATGGAAAAATAAGAATACATCATGATTGGCTGTAGACCCGGGATGATGTCACGTCAAACACAACTGCAGCCAAACCAAAAGAGTTATCTCCTACCCCCTCCCCCCTACCCCCGACCCCTCCCACCCCCGACCCACACCTACCCCTATCCCTCCCACCCCCATACATCAGAGAAGCTGTTTTTAATAATTTTAATGTCTCATAGGGTAGTCGGGGGAAAGTCTTATCAGTTAGCATCCTCACGTGTGTCGGTGGGGGTCTTTGAAGGCTCCGGCCGGCTGCTCATTGGCCGCAGACGAGGTCAGGTGAGACGCATGTTTTTCTAATCACTGCGTGACCGGCCTCTGGATGGATGCATTCCTGGAGTTTGGCTTTCGGTGGGTGTTGCTTTTCTTTTTTTTTGCTCAACATATCCTCGCAAAACTGCACAAACCATCAGGATCGTAGTCTCGTTCATTTCATTGACACGCGTTCGTCCAGCAATTAAAATCAGTAGCTTGACATTTTCCTCGGCTCCCTGGAGTTCATCATGTGTACAGTATAGCGGGTTGGAAAAACGGTCCTTGTTTACTTCCTGTTACCTCCTTTAGCTGCGTAGCTATCATTTAATTATGTGCTTGCGGTCTGTAGATTTCCTGTGTCTTTCATGTCTATCCAAACCCCCGGCCCCTTGATGTCCCGGCCCCTGGTTCCTCTACGTGGGTGTCTGTGGAGACCTCGGCTGCTGCTGCTGCTGCTACTCTCTGGCGGTGGGGCCCCGGTTCTTCCCCTCCATTTCGCGGCCCTTAGCCCGGCCTGTTCTGGTCTGCCGCTGTCGCCGACCACCGCCGCCGACCACCGCCGCCGCCGGCACCCTGAATGGCACACACACACACAAACACACACACACACACACAAACACACACACACACACACACAGACTCACACACACACATGCTTTTTGTGATGCCGTCGTCCGTAGATGAATGCCCACGGCGATGCATGGCCCAATAGGGTCCGAGGCCGCTTGAACCCGTGACCTCGCCTCCTTTGTGCCGGGCCTCAAAGAGAAGAAGAGAGAAGGATAATGCTTCATGTGAGGAAGAGCAACTGCCGTTATAAGCACTTGGAACTCGTTCTATTAACCGGGCAATTATGAATGCTTGAAACCGGTTCTATTCTAAACTTTATGGACCACAGCGATATATTGCTGTCTCTCTTGTGACAGATGTACTTCTTGTAAGTGGCTTGGGGTAAAATCGTCTGCCAAATGCCCCAAATGTGAATGTAAATGTTATGTCAGCCTCGTCGCCCACCACACACACCCGACTGCTTCAATACATTCCTAACGCTGGGCCAAATTAGGCCACAAACAAGGTAAAGATAAAATCTAACAGGGGGGATATGATTATATATATTAGGCTTGTTTCAAGAGTATAATTACACATGAAATACAATCAGACCAACCGGCATGCTAACGCATTCTCCCATTTCGCCATCGGAGCACCTTAATGAATGACAATGATTTATGTTACACTTGTTGAAAGACTTCACTGTGGTTTGTTTGAATTCATGACCCCGAAGCAGTGTGATGGAAGCCACGCCCCCCTTGTTTGTTTGAGGGATTAGAAGCCGTGCGGCTGCCCTTTGTAGCCGGGTGTTGTCCATTTAATATCCCTGAAAAGGTTTCTTAGGCTGGCACTTCCCAATTGCGCCCCAGTGGTGGCGTGGTGGTGTTCTCATGACCTACCTAGCCCCCCCCCAAAGCAGTCTTTGCCTAATGGTCTGTGCTAATGCCAAATCCGAGTCTGTTGATGTACCCATTGTCAAGGCAACCCTCCACACCACAGACCGCACTGCAGCTACCCTAGCTTGTTTGGTTTTTTCTTTCTTCTCGCATGGAAAGTTTAAACATGGCGTCCCTAAAAGCCCAGTCTGTTTTATTACCGGCGGGGCAGGACGTAGACGGCGGGGAAACGGTGGTCTTCTATCCGCTGAAGGACTTCCAAGGTTGACGAGGGAAGGGGGAAATCGGTGAGGCGGAGGGGTCAAGCCCATCTTGTACTCGCCCCAGGGGGGGGGGGGGCCGTGCTGCAGGACCTGCTCTCCGGGACTCTTCCCGGACCCCAGAGCTCCGTCTGCAGTCAACACATGATTGATCGCAGTGTGGAAAGTCCCCCCGGGGGTCATCCGTTATCCATCTTTGCTCCGATTGTAACAGCTGTCTCCGTGACAGAGAAGGTTACACTCAAGTACACCCGCGGCATGCCCGCACAACATCTGTGGACCTGGCTAGCGGCACGTGTGTGTGTGTGCGCCACGTGAATCGTGTTCTCGTTGTTGTCATTGTTGTACTGTTTCAGGAGTTCATGCCACCCACGCCGTCTTAGCAATACCATAGCTCCCAAATATAAAGCCCTGCAAATGTTTTATTTTAATGAATCACCTAAGCTTAAGGGCCTCCTCTGTGGATTAGACAACGTCTAGCTAGGATTGACAATAAGCCGAGCTATCACTCTTCCAAAGCATATGAGTCAGGGGGGGGGGGGGGAAGCACTTCAATAATGTCTGAACATTGCTAATGGCCCTACCTTGAAAAGGGCCTGCAGTGCATGCTGTAGTGTTTAGATCACAGTAGCCTGGGTTCGCCTGGGTATAACCAGGCATCTTCTCCTCCAACAACACCGGGTGGATGATGTCCACCTCCTCGGTGTCTCCATTAGCAATGTCCAGAAGAGCTGCTTTGCCTGGTTTGCCGTATATAGAAATGAATGAATAAGAATAGGATGGGAGAGGGTTAGTGGGACCCCCTCTCCCCCACTTCTCAATGCTCTCTCAGGACTGAAGAGCCTTGTGAAGAGCCCTACAGTCTGGGGAATCCGCACACACGGACACACCGGCACCCTCTGCATACCACACACACACACCACACATGCACATACCACATGCACGCACACACGTACGCACACATGCATACACACACACACACACGCACAGCACACATGCATACACACACACACACACACACAAAATATACGCCGAGCCGATATGTGTGGGCGCTGCTACTTCACGGCCAAAACAAGTTAGAACTCAGCATCGGATACTCTTATATTCATGACAGCTCTGTAATCTGATGACCCATGTAGGCATTCAGGGCCGTCACTTTATGTGGAAATGTCAGTTCGGGACATAAACGTCTCTGATGAAACCACATGCATTCAAAATATGCAAATGTAGGGAAATGTACTGGGTGGATCGGTGTGAGGTCAGGGTATATTATATTACGATTGTGGCAAGAAAGAAATTCATAAAACGGTGCATCCGTCAGGCCACGTTTCGGTGTCATTTTTAGAATGAGCAGGGTTTTCATTTTTTTTGGACAATGCACATTCGCTTCATCTAAATTTACATCTAATTGTATGTTTTCTTATTGTCCAAATAAACTCAAATTCCCAAAGCCTTCTCATTGGTTCGGCAGCATTTCTGAGCGCAGGATATTTCCCCAGTGTGTGTGAGTGACACATATCGCACGCATTGCATCATATTCAGCAGCACGACTGACGGCAATTAACACCGCCTTCCCTCACAGGTTTCACTGAGTTTATGTGGTGAGAAACGACTCTTTACTTTGTGTCTCCGTTGCGTATTGTTTACTTCACACCCAACAATGTGTGCCGACCGCGAGCATTAGCCATCCGATCGAGAGGTTGTCGCTCTGTGTGTGTGTGTGTGCCTTCTTGGGTCCTGTGGACTACCTGCATGTCCTCCCAGGTCTGCATAATGCAAGTGCCTTAGTGTGTTAGGCAAGCGGTTTTGGTGGTGATTCACCGAGGTGATGGTTTAATGAGGGGAGCCTTCCTCTGTGCTACTAGCGCCCGCGTTACAATGCCCACGCTCCCTGTTAGGGGATGGGATTTAAATAAAATGTGGCAAAGATATTATTGTCTGGCTCGGATATACTTTTTTCCCATACTCAATTAGAATTGGCTGGAGAGGAGAAATGGGAGATGTCATAGTGCAGGCCCGGCTCCGTCTCTCTCTCTCTGTTTCTCTCTCTCTCTCAGTGTCTCTCTCCCCGTCTCTCTCTGTGTCTCTCTCCCTGTCTCTGTCTTTCTCTCTCTTTCTCTCTCTGCCTGTCTCTCTCTTTATCTCTCTTTCCCAAAGACACACACAGACCCCTCCCCTCCCCGTCTCCCTCCCCTGTGGCAAGTGGGGAAGACATTCCAGAGCTCTGGCCAATATGAAAGACAGAGAGGGGAGGGGAGAGAGAGAGAGAGAGAGAGGTGGGGGTGGGGGTGGGAGAGGGAGAGAGAGAGGGAGAGAGACCTGGATGCACACTATATTGCAGGCTAGCATGCTTTGCTTGCTGCTCGTCTTTTGTAGCTTAGCTCAGCATTAGGCAGTTAATTTGTTCTCATTAGTGTGTGTGTGAGGATTTGTGGTGAAGGTTTTAGAGCTTCCGAAAAGGCTCCGTGTTCTCGACAACTTCAAGCTAAAGGCTGCTCTGTGTCTCTCGCACCCCCAGCAAGCTTCTAACAATAAAGAGATAAAGAGGTTAATCTCTGATCAATACAATTATCCAGACACGCTCAGGCCATGGATTAGGCTCCACTTGATACCTGACTGGCTGTCGTCGTGTAAACTAAACACCAGTCAGTATTCCACTTATTTTGAAAGACAGGACAATATATATATATATATATACACAAAAAAAGGAATATGCCGTTGTAATCGCCTTCTCTGTCATCTTCAGCCTGATTCGGTTGGCTGGTAATTTATTAAGCTTGGTGGAGGTTCCCGCGGTGAGCCCGGTGATGCTGTCCCCAGGTCGTATTAGTATGGTGACGAACAGCCGTCCGAGCGGCGAGCGTATTCTGTCCCACGGAGGCTTTCCTTATTATTCCGTAGGTTTTCAGTCTTTTTCAGACCACTTTGTATTTTGACGGTAACCATGGTGACCGGCGAGTGAGCGGCGAGTCTGTCTGATGAGGTCCCCAAGCTCAGAACGGCCCGATGGGGAAAACAGCTGAGCTACGAGCCAGAAGGTTTCACAGGTCAACTTGACCATGCAGCTATTTTTTTTATTGTGTTATTTGTTTCTAAGCAGACTTTTTATTTATTTATTTTTTGTGAAACCATTATATTCAATCCTTTGTTTTTTTTTTAAATCATAAACCACCATACTCTCTCACACTCACTGCTGGCCTTATATGGATCTCTCTCTCTCTGTCTCTCTCTCTTTCCCTCTGTCTCTCCCTCTCTCCCTCTCTCTCCACCCTGTCTCTCTCTCTCTGTCTCTCTCTCTCTCTCTCTCTCTCTCTTCTCCTCTCTCTCTCTCTCTCTCTCTCTTCTCTCTTGTCTATCTCTCACTCTCTCTCTCTCTCTCTCTCTCTCTCTGTCTCTCTCTCTCTCTCTCTCTCTCTCTCTCTCTCTCTCTTTCTCATCTCCTCTCTCTCTCTCTCTTCATGTCTCTTCTTCTCGCTCTCTCGTCTCTCTCTCTCTCTCTCTGTCTCTATCTCATCCCTTCTCTTCTTTCTCTCTTTTCTCCCTCTCTCTCTGTCTCTCCCTCATCTCTCTCTCCCCATGTCTCTCTTCCTCTCTATGTCCTCTCTGTCTCCCTCTCTCCTTCCCCCCATTGTCCTCTCTCTCTTCTTTCGTCTCTCTATCTCTACCTCTGTCTCTCTCTCTCTCGCTTTCTCTCTCTCTCTCTCATCCTCTCTCTCTCTCTCTCTCTCTCTCTCTCTCTCTCTCTACGTCTATGTCGGTCTCTCTCTCCTCTCTGTGGGCTGTCAGTGTGTTAACCATGACAGCTTTTGTTGGTCTGTCACTGTGGTCACGGAAGTAGCCTACATGGGGACTCTGGGTCTCCGAGAGAGCTTCCCTATTGGTGGACTGTCCGTCCCGTGGGGTGTGTGGCTTTGTGTGTTGACTTAAAGAATCTGCATTCATTACGGCCTTTTCTCCACGCTGCCGCTCTGCAGTTCATCACATTAAGAGGAAGGCTAATGACGAATGCCTTGGAGTTCATACACACCCTCGCTCTCTCTTTACTCTCTAAGGAAGCCTCGATCACGAGCCAACGCAGTCACATCGCAAACAAGTCTCAAAGAGCACATTTAAAATGATCACATTTGATCACATATGCATAATTGGTGTTTCCAAAAGCGAGCAAAATAAACCCGTAAACATCTGATGACTAATCAGATGTAATGAATATATCCTGTGCAGAGCGCTGCTTGGAGCCTCTGTCTGAATATGAAGTGCTTTTTTTTTTGTCTACAAAAGGCTCATCCCTGCTCAAGGTTACCTTGGCTTCTGTTTGGTTCTCTGGTGGACATTGAAAACATCCTGCTCTGCTGGGAAGGCTGGGGCCAGGAGGTTCTATCGACTGCATAGATTTACTTTAGACGACGAACGCACTCCAGAATCAATGTTTGGTTTTCATTTTGTTGAAACTGGTCCCGTTCCTAAATATACGTAGCAAGGGTTTTAGAGCTGGACGGCAATCGACCACTGGCCCGCCGTATAGAGTACGCTCAAATTATGGCTGTATGTATCAACAAGGTAGTTTATATTTGTATACTTTCTCTTGGAAGACGAAACCAAAGCTTTTTTTGCACAGCTAAATATTTATTTAAGCGGCTGTGGGCTGCATAGCTCTAGCTGTTGATTTGCTCAAACGATCAATCTCTAATGATTATTTGGTCAAATGGCTGTTGGCATGGTGCGTCCTTTCCCTGGACCCATGTGGGCACCGGTCTTCCGTCTTCGGTCTGTCTTTTGATGAGGACAAGGAAGCATGCAATCATTTTTACATCATTTTGGGGCAGCGTAGTATAATTAGACAGAGGTTGGCTTCCTTGACCACGGCAGTGGCTGAAATTGCAGGCCTCGTCCCAAGAAGAAGTTTGGGAAAGCAACTGAAATAGTCCTGGCGCACGTCTCGTGCTCGCATCCCTCTGCCCTGTATGGCACGGGTCAGCTGGCAGGCCGGTCAGCCCAAGAAGCAGGCACTCGGACCGCCATCTTTTATGTGGCGCCTCTTGTTTTCAGAACCCTCGCCCCTTAATTACCACTGTGCACTAACCTCTTCAACATGCATGCAACATGGCCCAAACCAGCGCTGCGCCTCTTTTACTGCCTGGCATGGGCAGATCCACAAAACGTTCCGATGGCTGAGTTTCCTATTTAGTTCTATGAGGTTTGAAGTATCAGATCGTGCCCTGAATGTAAATATCAGAGACTTTTTGCTGTATTCTGGCATCCAAAAAGTGTCCAGTAGTGTATTCGGAGGAATAGTAGGCCTATATTATTTGTAGAATTAGAATTAGTTTTTGTTTTTTTGGAGGTGTGTGGGGGGGTGGATTTAATTGAAGGTTCACAAGATAACACTGTGTCGTGACAATGAGAATGTGGTACCTCAACGTTTCCTTCATTTGTGTGTGCTGGAATGTTCAACTCACTGACTCCCTTCCATGCATATGTTTGGTGGCCTTAAGGAAAGCTTGTTACCCCCCCTCTCACTTGACCACTCTCGGTTAGATTTCTGGCCTCCATTTTACTGGCCGCCTCACAATGGCGGTATTGTGATCCAGGAGTGTTTAGGTTAATTGCCCTTGTAACAGTTTTAAGTTCTGCATGAATGGTGCTCTCTCTCTCTCTCTCTCTCTCTCTCTCTCTCTCTCTCCCCCTTGTCCCTCGCCCCCTGTCGTATAACACCCCAGCGCCACCGTGAACCAGCCATGACTGCTTAGTGCAGAACAGCACAGCGATGACAGCACAACAGATCACATTCTTCAAACAAGGAAAAAACAAGTCTTAACATTAAAGATTGACAGGAATGCGGACATACATGCTTGTTGATAAAATAAACAATATATTTTGATTCAGAATTAAATGAATTACACATTTACTTAAAGTATGCAAAAAGATGTGGTCACTCCCCAAAAAGATGAACCAAGGGCTAATAAAGTCAGTGTATTCATTAAGGAGTAACATTTTACACACATTTTAAAATAAAATACCATTGAAGTGTGCTCATAAAACATGAGCTCTCTGTTTTTACTGGGATTGGGTTCCAATTCTGGATCAAATTAAAGGAGGGATGCAGCTGTCATCACGTCTAGCCTGATTGGAGAAAACCTTGTAAAGAATTCAGAGTAGCGTCCTGTAGCGCAAGCTCCCTTTAAATCGGCCTTCGTCTCTAATGATTGGTGACTGGTGCACCACTTTGGCAGGAAGGTCATGTCATTACCAGACATTAGAAGTCCTCTGGCTCGGACTGTGAGAAGTTGCCCAGGAGTTCCTTAATCCTTCCATAATGGACGGCATTGGAATGCTCGTCGGGACCTTCTGTATCAATGCCGATCCTGATGTATTGTACATGAATAATGCCATACATCTTATGCCAGCCATTCCGACTGGGGTCAAGGGTCTAATGGGTCCTGACCTTGGCAGTGTGACCAGACATCGCAAGTCTTTCAAGGGTCTTTCTGTGGGAGTGCAGAGGTGCCATTGCACATCTGACCATTTCCTGTCTCTGGCATTCTCCTTTGTTGGGGGGAAAACACATTTTAAAAACACAGGACGGCTCTGTGTCTCCATGTGGAGAGCCAGCCGGGTAGAAAACAACTCTCTGTTTCTGATTAGTTCCAAGGCCAGCGACACTCACAGTTTGCCGAGGACCAAAGCAGAACACTCAAGCCTCCCGCGCCTCCATCTTGACTGCGAGTGGTTTAAGAACCCTGACTGCAGCCTGTTGTCTTTGCTAATCTGCCGAGGTTTCCCCCCATCCCATACAAGAGACCCGTAGTCCAGGAAACAGAACTAAAATGCTAATTGTCGTAGCTGTGGTTCGCCACATCTGCGGTAATAACTGAGCAAGGTCTGCTGACGCATGAGCTGTATTATTAGAGGTGGATCATTCTTACATTATCTGTGGTCGTGATGAGTGGGGGGGGGGGGGGTGGGGGAACTTTTGATGCCACAGAATCGATGACTCTGCCTCTTGCCGTCTCCATAGAGGAATCTGCCTTCCAGGAAACATTGGTCTCAGTGAGGCAGGACCGTATTTATTTTGTTTTGGTTTTTTTGCCACATACAGTCTTTTGCAGACCAAAGCGTCTGCAGATCCCAGGAGAACTGGTTCTTTCAGTGATTAAAGTCTCTGGTTAAAGCGCCAGAGACAGCATGCAGTCTTAAGTCTAGGTATGAAATTGCGAACAAGAATATATAATTGGCTACCCTGTCAAATTCAACAGACCATCTGAAAGAATGGGAGCGACTGCAGGAAAAATTTGAAAAAAACCCCCCAAAGAAAAAGTGTCTTAAATGTCAAATGGGTTTTATTCTCTTCTAACCCGACCAGCTAAACAGGTTCTTCTTCTTCGCTGAGTCGCTTGTCATAAGAAAAGAAACAAGAAATCCAAAACCTTATATTCTTATTTTCCTGACAATTGAAGGCAGCACACAAAGCGCGCTGCTATCCCAAGACTCATGTTTAGCAGATTAGCCCACAGGGCAGAGGTCTGCTGTTGGCTCGTATGCTGGCTTATCATCCTAGCTAGAGTGTGCAGAGTATACAGAGGGGGGCGGGGCTCCGGGGGACTTTCCCACAAGTTAGGTTATCTTGTTCAAACCTCACTGCCACGCCGGAAACTTAACCGTGAACCTGGCCTTGGCAAAGGCAAGCTCCACTCTCGCCCTTGGCCGATTGCTCTGTATAAAATATAATTCATCACCTGCGCTTCAGTTTGTTGGGACTGCTTTTCTGTATGTTGAAACACTTGGTACCTTGATGAGGCCTTTTGGGAAATGGAGTGCGGGGATGTTGCTTGCCTCTTCAGACCTCTCTTATCAGCCGGCGTATTCAATGAATCACATGTTATCTTAACTCTGTGGCCGATGACACAGCTGTATTTACCCCTCTGCCATAAAGAGCAAACTCGCTGGCAACCTACCTGAGCATCAGTATTTCGCAACCATGGCTTCACTTTCACATTTCTCATGGATCTGTTTTCCCACCAGAGTCGGGCCAAGGATAAACCTTTTTAGTTCCCCCTCTGTACGACGATCAAAGGTTATAAAGGTGACTCATAATGCTGCGTGTTGGTTTGGATCGACGACCAATAAGAGAGTAGTCAGAAAGATAGTTTGTGTTTGTTTGGATAGGTATGGCCTCGATGGATTTGTTGGGGGTGGGAAAATGGACTCTGGACTATGGTCTATCATGAACAAAGGAGATCAAAAGTTTATGCCATTTCAGTTGAAATAAAATGTTGTTTCAAATGTGGACCTACATACATATTGCAAAATGTACTGTATGTATGATAGATAGGCAGTAGTAATTAGGACTTAAATCATCCGCTCAATCTGCTCCATTGCCTCAGTTATTAGTCCGAATTCATGCTGCTCCAACCGGGAGATAGTAAAAGACAGATGTAATGTCCATAAAGGGGAATTTTTCCGATTTTCCACCGGCTCTGTATCATTTAAATGTGGATAGTCTTATGCAAATGAATGTGCAACGTGTACCTTTCCTCCACGTAGGCTATCCCCAGTACATGTGTCCCGTCTTAACCGCTGTTCTCCTCGGTCTCCTCAGCAGGTGATGTCCACGGCCACAGTGCCCAGAGGAGAGGCCCATCTGAGGAGGCCCAGGAGGGAGGCAGTGGACTCCCGTACTCCCAGGAGGATGTGTTCAGGCTGAGCCTGGCCAAGGGAGTCTCCATGTCCCTGCCCTCCTCCCCACTCCTGCCCAGACAGTCCTACATGATGCCCCTGCGTGCCACCAGCAAGAGATCCCCAGGTACCAGCTCACACTTGGCTCTTCTCACCTGTTACAAAGTGTTAAAGATAAAACATTGAAATTGCTTCTTGTTTTTGTACATCATCTTTCTTTACATGTCTGCCTTTTCTGATGTATGCGTGTCCATGGATTGGCTGGAGGTTTGGTACTTGCGGTCTCAAGTGACCGTAGCATCCCATAGCACGACGATTAGCCCCATTAGCCCACTGTGTGCTGCTTTCGATTGAAGGGTCTACTAAATACAGCTAGTCGTGGTAAGAGGAGGCTAGGACAGGCTCTCAAGACATGTTTTACATGCATGTTCGTTTAATAAGAACTGAAAGGAAAAACCATATACCATGCGCTGAAAACTTGTGTGAATTAAACCGTGGCTAAGAGACACCAGAGTAGCGGAGGCCCTTCTGATGGAATTGCAGTCCTCCGTTGGTGGAATTTGTGTGGAAACAAAGTTTTCGGTCTACCACCTTCCAGTGATTTGTGTCAGTGTTGGAACATCTGACAGAGTTCGAGGACTGATGGGCACTTTGTGGCCGGCAGCTAGTCTATCGCGTTCACCTTCAGCCACTCTTTATTTCGGAAAACGATGAAACTTCACTGAAGCACCGCGAGCAGCAGTAGCAGTGCGAAGCCTTGCGTTGCACCGCTTCCCCGCGGGCTTTGGATTCACATTGTGTGTGTGTGTGTCTGTATGTTTTGTGTGTGTGTGTGTGTGTGTGTATGCCGACACCCCCTCGCCGTTTGATCAGGTTCTCCAACTCTTAATGACTGTTTGTTTACACCTCAGTCCCTCTCCCGGGCCCTGGGCCATCTCTCTCTCCGGGCTCTTTCTCTTCGCCGCGTTGAGAAGAACACACATGTCAGCAGCTGTGGTGGTTGAGTGCCGTCTTCAAAGCCCGAGGACCCATTGGTGTCTCCTAAGTTGTTTCGACCCGCGACTTTGTTTTTCTAAAGACATGGCAATGAGGATTGAAATCCTGCAAGAAAAAGTGAACACTTTGGCTTGGTGCACATCTGGGACTCATCTGTGGGACTATCTAGCCTTTGTTTATAGCGGTGGTGGCTTTGATCTGGTTCTTTAACATAAAATGTGTCCATGTGTATAGGGTGAAGGCGTGTGCACTGGGAACATGTGGCAAAACATGTCGCATTTGTGTACTCGCGCATTGTTTCAAGTTTACTCGCCGTGTTTAAACAAAACGTAGCGTCGGGTCGCTTCATGATTTCCTGCGCCGGGTTTGACTTGATTGAGCTTGATTGTGCTATTCGTAGTCGGAAGGACATTTAATCACGTTTAATTTGCGTCAAAGATTACAGACTAGCTTGAGATTACTTTGTAAAATGTTGCCCAATTTTTTTATAATGAGGATTTTGGTTGTGTAGCCTAATTTCATATGAACCAATTTTATGCTGCTCCTCCTTCCAATAAAAATTGCTTGGCAGCGATGCTACTCAAGTGGTATGCACAACGTAGATCATGAATTGCATCGTGCCTTGCATGCATAAGCCCGGACTGCATCTACAGTACACACAGACAGAGCGACACACGAGTATTTGCGAACACACATCTTCGTGACTCACCGACATGTGACTCAGTTGTTCTGCTGAAGTCCAATTACGGCGGCAACGCACCTTGCCTTTTTACAACATCCTGGGGCTTTATTGGCATTTCCACGCTTGTTTTAAACCCATCATAGGTAGCGCTGGTGAAATTCACGTTTGCAATGACAGCGAGGGGCCCGAGGAAGCGTTGGAAATGGACTGACATGATGTGGTTTTCCAGAGGCCGGCAGTGTCTGTGGATACAGGACAGGACTGGGGGGAGGATAGGGGAAGACGGGGGAGGGGAGTGGTTGCCGATCGCAGGCAGCGCTCGTCTGCGGCCGTGCTTTACAGGTAAGTGCGAAAAGCCGCAGGGAGAGAGTTCACACCCAGAGTTAATAAACACATAGGGCGGGAAATGTCTCAGGTTGGCGAAGAAAACAACGTGGGCCGTAATGCTGTATCTTCCTCTTGCTCGTCCCCGCCAAATCACCGCAGCAACCAGGTGTCACACTCCATGTAAAGCCCATTTCATGTGGATGTTGTTTCTCTCTTTTTGGTCCAGGCCAGGATAATATATTTCTACATCCTGGTTTCATGTGGCCTGTTGTACACAAACCTCTCCTGTTTAAGCTGTGAAGCTATGTGATGGAGGGCATTTCACTCCTTAACACATCTGCTCACACATGACCTAATCCAGTCAGAGAGTCCCAAGTCACAGCACCACCACCGCAACGCACGACGCCCAACATTAATCTTCCTTATCCGGCGATCCGCGCTGAACTTTCACAGGAAGCGGTTCCTCAGATTGAGGCCGTATTTTGTGGGTTTTGCCGTCACTTCCTGACAGATTGGATAATCTACAGCGCTGTGGAAAGGACCGGCCAATTGGGTGTTCTCTTCATGGGAACATCACAGGGGACAACAGAGAAACACTGACTTAATTAGGAGCGTGACTGATGCCTGAGCCACAAACGCTGGCTGCTGCCATAACTTTTGATGGGCTCACCCCACAGCTTAACCACAACACACTGCAGTCTGTCATGTGTTGAACAGGGCCCCGGCTTTACAGCCTGGCTGTTTACAGGTCTACAAAGACCCAGGGGGAAGGGCATTTATTGCAGGAATGTCATCCTACACACAGCCCCAGATAGGTCGCTGCATCCACACCCAGCTCACGGGTGACTAGGCGCTCTCTTAAAAGCCGAACCTCACTACAGAGTGTGTCAAATCGACACGGAGCATTTAGGTCGGTTAGCGTAGCTGTCGGCCGTTGCCGGTACCTCCCCCCGCTGGGATAGCGTGACGGCGGTAACTCCAGGGTAACTCTACAGTGACCTCCTCTGGTCGTGTGAGGAATCGTAACCGAGTGGGGGTTGCATGGCATCTGTTGTCCTCAAGGTTGCACTGTCTGATAAACAGTGATAAACGGTGCATCTTTATTCACACTTGATCGTCCGTGATGATGGGCTGAATTCTCAACAGTTCACCTTGCCACCCCTCGCTCATATATTCATTTAGCGTCAGCCTGTCCTCTTATGGGCGCGTGGATCCCGTGTGACTTTGGACAGGCTCCAATAGCCCAAGGGGTCAGTTATATTCCACCGAGAGGTTGAGGAAAGGACAGGTTTTTTTTTCTACATTTGACACTTATTTAGATCTGTGACTGCTCCGCGGTCACGTGGGCCACAATTAATGCCACACTCTTCCTGGCGGTCCACCTTCAAGGGAACATAAAACGGCAGTTCTTATCATATTTATCGCTCCGCCTGGCAGCTCATCATTTTAATTGGCGTGTAAGCAATGAGGCACGAGGGTGAGTGGGTCTCCTGTAGGTCGTTTTTGCATTAAAAAATGATTTCAACTTTTATGTTTTTAATAGACGCGTCGGGACGCTTTGGCGCTCAATTGTCCAAGGATTTGCTTCATTTCCATAACTGCCCCCGGAGACAAGGATGGGAGAAAGCGGACCACACTTGAACGTCTTCTCAATGGATTTTAAACATCTCCCACTAAACCGTGTTTGGATCAGACGTGGGATGAAATCCTGCTCTGAGTAGTTGACACCTCCGCCTTATCGGTCCGCTGCTCGGTTAAAAAAAATGAAACGTGAGCAGAAACTCCCAGCTGTATGTGATGAAGGCTATGTGACGACAACTGACTACAGTTGTCAGCCTGTTGGTTTGATTGGTTGTTATTTTATCGATAGGATGCCGATTGGTTGTTTTACCGATAGGATGGCAGTAGAGCTGGTATATCATCCAGTGAGTGGCGTCTACTGACTTATTTCATGGGATTTACGAGAGTGTTTCATGTGATCATGAATGAAAATATCACGATATGAAATAATTAGATTTTTAATTGAACAGAATTCTTCAATAGATGCTTTGATTTGGCAGGTCAATCAGAATTAATGAATATGAAATATTGAATTTCGAAAATAGCTTGCAGTAAGTGAATGCAATATGTGCTCCGCCCGAGACATTTTCAACCCGGAACCTGCTGGAAGTCATGCCTGGGGGCTTTTGATGAAGCACTTAACTGTGCTTTAACTGTGGTTGAGTCTGTCTTTGTACCCATGGTCATTAAAGTGCAGTGTCTACCACAATGTGATTTCCAAGGACAGTTTCTGCTTGAAGTGACACAACCTCCTATCTGACATAAAAAAAAATATCAGTGTCTCAATCTACAAAAAAGAAAAAGAAAAATGTCCTCGGCTCCTTGTCATTTTAGGTCTCCCCTAAAAATCAACAGCATTTTTTTTTTCTCGGTTTCATTTCAATGCCCCATTCATTATATGGGACACTATGCAAAGATGTTCTGTCTATTC
>PIJE02000114.1:281814-289530 GCA_002895965.2 Coryphaenoides rupestris | reverse complement strand
TCCCGTTTACTACGACATATCTGTCAGAAACGGCCTTCAGCGCACTTGTCATCAGAACAAAAGCACGCAACAAACTGGACGTTCACAACGACTCACCCAAGGTTCTCATTAAAACAGCAAATGAAAGGTTATGAAAAGCTGCTCGTGGTTGTGCTCTTATGAAAAGATTTTTGAATGCACTAAAAAGAATAAAATGAAGAGTATTAAATGTGGTAGGGCTTTGCCATAAACAGGAATACATTTATAAATGTGAAACAAACAAATACAGGTAGATGCTGTAAATGCAATTGAATTCAAATTGAATGCACTTGTTATTGTTATGGTTATAAAATGCTGGTTATGCTGTAGTTGTGCACTTGTGAAAAAAAAGTGAAACACTGTAAATGCAGTGATGATATGATATGGGGGGGATTGTAAAGTTCTACCAGCTAATAAATACATGAAAAAAATATGCTTCTTTTATGTAGGGGGCTCAGATTGGATCAGGTTTGAGTCAGGGGGGCTCTGAGAAAAAAGGTTGGGAACCCCTGGCCTAGACGATGGTATGCCTAACTGAAGGACTAGACCAATGTAGACCTAAATAGACCTGGACTATGGTGGGCCTAACTGTAGGCCTAGACTATGGTAGGCCTAACTGTAGACCTTGACTATGGAAGGCCTAACTGTAGGTCTAGACTACGGTAGGGATGAAGGTGGATAGTTATTGATTTCATGTCATCCGCAGCAGCGGTCAGCAAATGACATATTTCAACATCCCATCCAACTGAAAATCGTAAACCCAGTATGACAGACGCTTTGTGTAGCTGGGTGATAAGTAGTTGCAGATCTACTACTTGATAACCCTGTTGCACCGATTACCTTGAACAAAGTAGGCTACATAAATTTCCATTAAATTAGGCTGCCACACTTAATTAAACCAAGCATGTGTGACTTATTTGCATTTGAAGTGTGTGTGTGTGTGTGTGTGTGTGTGTGTGTGTGTGTGCGCGCGTGTGTGTGCATGTGTGTAAGTAATAGTCATTACTGTCTTGACCGTATCCTCGCTCATTTTTCCTGTCCGCTGCGTCGCCGTACATCAGGCCGGGCGCGAGCGAGCGACATCACAGTTCCACGGCGAGCGCTGAGAGAGCGTCTGGACAGCAGCTCCTCACAGCCAGCAGCTCCGAGGGGGGCTTCGTCCTCTCACACTGTGTCGTGTTGAAAACACTTTGGACCGGCCGTAGTTAATACAGGGGCGACAGTAGCTTAGGTAAGAGTGGTTGCCAGACAACCTTCCCGGGCTCCTACTAGCTAAGTGTGGAGGTGTCCCTGAGCAAGACACCACCTAACCCTAACTGCTCCTGACGTGTTGGTTGTTACCTTGCATGGTTGACACCGCCGTCGGTGTATGAATGGGTGAATATGAGGCAATACTGTAAAGAGCTTTGGATTAAAGGGCTGCATAAATGCAATCCATTTAACATTTACATGGGAAGATGACCGAGTGAGAGCAGCTTGATCTTGTCGATTAAGTCTGAAATGACTGATTGTTTCGAGTTACTTTTTATTATTGGGAGCAGTGTTGGCATCGTCAGAGAGAGAGAGAGAACGAGAGAGAATTCTCTGTAAGTCAAGACTGCTTGTCCATTTACAAGATGGAGGAGAGGAGCGGTGCATACCAAAGGACCAACTCGGGTCTGTCCGGGACCACAGCGATTTTGGAACCGGCAGTTCCAAAGTTGCCTGTCGACAAATAACACAGCTTAAGATTTCACGAGGCCCGGCAAGAAAACGCTGATGGACTAAAAGTGAGGACCCGGCTTTTGTTTTGGGTTCACTTCAATGCAGCGTTTCCTCTCGAGAGGAGAACAACAAGACTGTGACAAGCGCGGTGGATGGATGGGCTGTAATTATTGCTGGCTGTAAGCCGACGTCTCCTCCGTGCCGGACCCGTTTGTTGTGGTCTTCTGAATCGGATGCTGAGTGATCCGGCTTCTCCAGCTGGTGTTGGTGCCCCCTGGTTCAAGGACGAGGCTCTGTTGTCTTGCTAAAGAGCATTGATGCGTTGGCGTCGCGTGAACATCGCTCATGTTATTTGAAACATGCGGTGTGATCCAGAGTTAAGGTTTCCAATGTTTATGATGCAGTCAGTGCTGCCTACTCACTAGCACCGTCCACACTAGCACCGTCCACACTAGCACCGTCCACACTAGCACCGTCCACACTAGCACCGTCCACACTAGGCTGCAGTCTCTCTAGCTACTCTTCACTCACGCTAATGACACTATCTACTCTAACTAGCACTAGTTGTCTAATATTAGCTTATGCTGCGCACTTAATCTCTAACCCACTTTGGCTTTGAGTGTGGACTAGTGGGAGACAGAGGGAGGAGGGGGAGAGAGAGGAGGGGAGAAAGGGAGAGGGAGCGTGCTTAGTGGGGGGTACTCCGTCCTGATCTCTCACATCTAAACTCGGGATGGGGAGAAGTTGCGGGCAGTGTGGTGTGTGTGCTGCTTAGCCGTTCATCAGGCAGCTCCGCAGTTTGGGTCGTGGACGTCCAGCTGCTAACGAACGGTGGCTGAATCATTTACTCCGCAGGGGAGCAGCCTGGATCTTCTTCTAGTTCTTCTCCTCCTCTGGCCTCATTCTCCCCCCCCTCTCTCTTTCCCCCCCCCTCCTTGCAGTGTTGTGGATTCACCCCACAGCTCACAGCTTCTGGTTCACTGGCAACGTGTGATGCTAAGGCGATCACCACATGGAATATTGACGTTTTGAGAATTGCACTCACACACACACACGCACACACAATCCCCGCGGTTCTACCCCATCAACGGTCAGGAGGAGGGAGTTGCTTTTGCACTCCAACGGCCAACACGTTGATGCTCTCTGTTTAGTTTTTTCTCGTAGACAGATACATAATCATTTCCCATCGGTAATGGGAGGAGAGTGGGGGGGGGGGGGGGGGGGGGAATGAATCAAAAATGGCCTTCTTCCTCGAAATGAAGCCCAGATTGCTATCGCTGTCCCCGGCGGAGATGGCGGAGATGTGTTCGATCAATTAGCCGCAGAAAGGAAGGATACCTCAGCCCACATGTTCCCTAAGCCCCCGCCCCTGGTCCGTCTCCCATCATAGCCACGTTTCTATATTCCACATGGTGCTTCGTGGTTTCAGGACCCTTCAAATGAGTCATTAAGTAGGGCTGTAGATCAGCATATTATTCTGAATAGGCCTCTGTCAACAGTTTTGTCTTTGCATAATTCATATTAAACATTGCACAAAACAAACATTCAAGGGTAATGAAATGGTAAAATACAAAGTATATACATATATATATATATATATATATATGCTATAAATATGGATCACATCATCTTTATTTTATTCCCTTTCAGAGGGTTTTATACAACATAAACCTACTCAGGCGTCTCTTTACAAATGAAAAGCCCGGAGGTTGTTGTGGTGCCGTAGCACGGATGAATAGGACATTGTCCTGTTTCCTTGACTCTTCTGTACAGGCTGGATTCATCTGAAACACAGCTACACAAAACCTTTGTTACCTTTTGCTGCAGAAGATGCATTGTTGCAGGACTTTCACTTTCTGCGGCATAATGATGCATTGTTGCAGGACCTTACCTTCGGCTGCAGAAGATGCATTGGTGCAGGTCGTCACCTTCTGCTGCATAATGAAGGCACTGTTGCGGAGCGTTTGTCTTGTGCCACGTCGTGATGCATCGTCGCAGGACTTCCCCATTCTTCTGCATAACGATCGTTGTGGGCAGCAGAGGGGGACATCCTGCAACGGTGCATTGTTGCAGAACGTCCCCTTCTTCCTTTATAACAATGAATTGTTGCAGGACGTTACCTTCTGAAGACACGGCGTTCCGAACCTCCCCGTTTTGCGGTGTTCCGACACTGCCGTCGTCCTGATTAGCTTTGATTTGTTGCTCCGGGAATGATGGAAGACCGCAGCAGTTTTATACCTAATGTGCATATTTGTTTTCATTACAGGTATGTTGCTGCTGCTAATAAACGCGACCAGCTGTCCACCTGGCTGCTGCATCATTGCAACACAAAGTGTTCTGCACAACGCTGTGAACCCAATACCCCCCCTTCCCAACCCCCAACCCTCCCCCTCCTCCAGACCACAGAATGAGTGTTTCATCTTCTACCAGACAACCTCAGTCTGACCCTGTTTGGTCCCCCAAAGATGGCCGCTTCTCATTTACACCAGTCTAAGGTCACTCATTGACACTTCCTCATGACCTTGCGATTCCCGCCTACGATGTACTCTCTAAGACCACTAAGACCCTCTGGCCGAACCCCCAACGGGCGCGCCCGCGTTACACAATGCCAGACTCCTCTCGGTGTACAGCCGTCACTGAAGGTGTTGTTGTTTCGTCGGTGTCTGGTTTCCGTGGCGTCTGCTTTGTGTGATGAGCCGTGTGTTGCACTGAGGCTGTCAATCAACGGACAACCGAAAAGTGTTGATACAAGAAGACAGTGGAGTGTACAGTGGAGTGTACTTCAACAAATGTACTCTTTGTAAGTCGCTTTGGATAAAAGCGTCTGCCAAATGCTCTAAATGTAAATGTCTAGTTTTCAATGCTTTGCTCAGAATGGTGGTGGCAGCTGATTACAAAAGAGTGTATACACACCTTGTGTGTATATGTATGTACATATTATAAGACTATATATGAAGGTGAGGTGCATATATACATAGTAGTTAGCAGTTTAAATTGACTGTGGCCATGATGGTGGGAAAATCCTGACATAAGTACAGGTCCGTACTTTTCGTACAAACCAAGCGGTTCCAAGTACAATTCTATAGCTTTTAACACAACCAAGCAGCAGATGGGTTTCCAATAAGTGATGACTTTCGCGAAGACACACACACACACACACACACACACACACACAGGAACAGGCAGCAAGAGAGAGAGAGAGAGGATCAGATAGAGAAGATAGAGAGCAAGAGAGAGAGAGAGAGAGAGAGAGAGAGAGAGAGAGAGAGAGAGAGAGAGAGAGAGAGAGGGAGAGTGAGAGTTGGAGGGGTAGAGAGAGGTAGGGATAGCGAGAGGGAGGTATGGAGAGAGCTGAATTGCCCCAGGCAAAGAAGCCAGTTAGCGCCGGGGACAGCAGAGCTAATATCGGAAAAACCACCACATGCTGGCGGCTATGCAGCACACGACAGTTTAGCGCGCGTCACTTTAGCACATGTCAGCTTAGCGGTTGACAGTCAACTGCACGTCAGTTCAGCGCATGTTACTTTAGCACATGGTTAGGTTAGCACACGTCATTTTAGCACACGTCAGGTTAGCGCAGGATTCAGCTGAAACCAAACAGCTGATAACATTTCAAATCACCATTCAATAACACTCCTTTCCCTCCTCCTCCTCCTCCTCCTCCTCCTCCTTTCTTCCCTGTTTGAGGATAAGCAGCTGTTTCAAACGCAGATGTGTGTGTGTGTTCTGTGTGTTATCAGGGAGCATTCTGTGTTGTCTTTGCTTGTTAGCGACGGATTCTGAGATGTTTTGCATGTCGGGGGTCACGATGAGGTCAGAACTTTTGTTTTTGTTTTAATAATTTATCCGCTTGTGAATCCCAAATCCTTTGCACCGAAATCCAACGGGGCTGTGGTCTGTTTTACTCGATCACGATAGACACGCTGTATCCGACCATAAAATTGATATCTTCATCGTGGCCAAAGCGTGCAGGATCCTTAAAATGTGTGGTCGCCTCACAGATAGCCTGAGCGCTCGCACAATAACCGTGATTTATACATTGAGACAGAGACTCTATTCCATTAAGCTCTTTTTAGAGTGTCCGCCTGCTCATAAAATCGGGCCAAGGTGATATTCATCTCCAAGGTTTATTGGAAAAGACGCGGAACAATAATACGAGCGGCGGTCCAGTCTGACTGGAGGAAAGGGCTGCGCGCCATCTGTGGGAGGTAAATCACACGCTACGCTAGCTAGCGCCGCGCTCCCTGCAGCAGCATCATTATCAACGTTATGATGATGTCGGAATGGCTAAACTTGACTTACGCACAAAGGAGTAGCTTGTCTTACGGCCGATTGAGCGTGTTGAATTGGCGACGTGAGGGCCGCCGGCGAGACAAATCACAAAGCCACTTGCCACCACACACACGAGAAGATAAACAAACGAGAGCGAAGGGGAGCCACTGGGCACGCACGAAGGTCCCTCTCATTTTTCGCCTTCAGACATATTCTCCATTAGAATTAGCTATAATACGAAACCGGGCTAAGTGGTGCGGTTTTTCCCACTTTGAATGACCGAACATAGACGACCGCGACCTGCTGCTTCTGCTACGGAGAGTTATTTCCTGTCACGCAGGGGCACAGGCAGAACCTATGCGCCAGTTGGCCACAGGCTCCGCGAGGTGAGGCAACGCAACGGGCCGGCGCTCGCTCCGTGACGTCGGTACGGTGTGTCAGGGCCGTTGGATTATGCTCAACCATAAAATGAAAATTATTTTGTGTGGTTTCGTGGGAAAATGTGAAAGGTGTGTCCCTGTGTGTCTGTGTGTGTCTGTGTGTTTATTGTCGTCCATATAGCACGCCGGTTGCGGTGGTAGATCTGTTTTATGGATCTTGAAGCCCGGCAGAATCGTATTCCTTATTCCTCCGGCTCCCCACGTCGCAGAAGCCCTTGCTCCAGAAGCGGCACCTTAAGGCTCGAATGAAGTTTGCTGCTGATCACATGGACAAAGAAAAGGCCTTCTGGAGGAAAGTTCTGTGGTCAGATTAAACAAAAAT
The DNA here is from genome assembly GCA_002895965.2 of Coryphaenoides rupestris. NCBI lineage: Eukaryota > Metazoa > Chordata > Actinopteri > Gadiformes > Macrouridae > Coryphaenoides > Coryphaenoides rupestris. The sequence continues at coordinate 282,774 of PIJE02000114.1, read as the reverse complement.
GGAGCTCTTTGGCCACAATGACCAGAAATATGTTTGGAGGAGAGAAGGCCTTTAACCCCAAGAACACCATGCCTACCGTCAAGCATGGTGGTGGTAGTATTATGCTCTGGGCCTGTTTTGCTGCCAATGGAACTGGTGCTTTACAAAAACTAAATGGAATAGTGAAGAAGCAGGATTACCTACAAATTCTTCAGGAGAACCTAAAATCATCAGCCAGAAGGTTGGGTCTTGGGCGCACTTGGGTGTTCCAACAGGACAATTACCCCTCTGTGCTCGGTGGTATGTTGTGGATTGCATTTATATATCGCTTTTATCCAATGCTTTACAGTATTGCCTCACATTCACCCATTCATACACCGACGGTGGTGTCAACCATGCAAGGTAACAACCAACACGTCAGGAGCAGTTAGGGTTAGGTGGTGTCTTGCTCAGGGACACCACCACACTTAGCTAGGAGGCGGAGCCCGGGGATCGAACCAGCAACCTTCCTTTTGCCAGACAACCGCTCTTACCTCCTGAGCGACTGCCTACTACGTATGTTGTGTGCTGACGGTGCTGTGACGGCGCTAAGTGTGTGTGTGTGTGTGTGTGTGTGTGTGTGTGTGTGTGTACTGTAGACAGACAGTAGTACTGCACACCGGGGCGGACATGACAGTACTGCACGAGGAAACAGATAACGAGTGATTCACGTCCCGACAACGTGAGACGGCGACGCGACTTGTTTCACGGCGACACCGCGGATAGTGGTGCTTAGCGTTCCCCCGTGGGGCAAAACGAGCGCGTGTGCGAGTGTGAAATGTGTGAATGTATTTTTGTGATTTGTGTGTTTGTTTTGTGTTTGTGTTTTTTTTTTACCCACGTCGCAGAAGTGACGGTGAGGAAAAAGCGACACATCGTTTACAAATGAGTTTGTCTCGCGAATAAAAATAAGCAATTACCGTTTGCTATTCGGCTGGCATT
>PIJE02000114.1:274314-276814 GCA_002895965.2 Coryphaenoides rupestris | reverse complement strand
GTGTGTGTGTGTGTGTGTGTGTGTGTGGTGTGGTGTGGTGTTGTGTGTGTGTGTGTGTGTTGGTGTGTGGTGGCTGTGTGTGTGTGTGTTGTGTGTGTGTGTGGCAGTGTGTGTGATGTTGAGACCAGAAGCAGCATGCCCAGAGTGCCAACAGTCCTTTGGTTGGTACAGCCACCTCAGAGCTCTGAGATACCAATGAGAGAACACATACTTGCATATTCTATCTATTCTATATCTATACCATCCATGCTACCTCTCTCGGTAACACAATCTATCATATTCTACATAATCTATATATATATACGAAGTTATCTATCTATCTCTCTTCTCTTATCTATACCTAAACAATATAATAATTCATATAATAATATATATATATTAATAGAAATAATATCTAATCCAATCCATTCATTATATAATGATATAATATTATATTAAATTCATATATATCCATCTGATAAGTATATCAATATCTATCCCATCTATCTTTCTAGCACGTTTCAATACAAGTATACAAAAGTGGTTTAGCCATCAAGACAGTAGAATCCTTCGGTCCAACACTAGTGACCCGTAATTATTTTTCAGTTTATTAAGACTACCAAATTTGCTGGAATGATGTTTCAATGCAAGCTTTATAGCAAATATTGAAAATAAAAGGGTCTTCAATGACAACATTTATCAAGGAAGCCACGTATCAGGTATTAACCTGCCACCTCCCAGCTCACCCCTCCATGTTGATAATGAAAGAGCCCAGGTCCTCTACAGGGGCAAGCCAAAACAGCCAAAGGCAAAGCTGCAGGTAATCCCACACTCTCCTCCCTGAGACTGGGTTGGGTCGTGCACTTGGTTCTGAAGCCTCCTCTTTATTAAAACGGTATATGTAATTTGTTTTATTTTATTCAGTGTAGGCCTCTCCTTGAATGCATATTCTACATATGCTACATTTATCCTAATATGACCTTCATGTTCAATGTGAATGACACTGTGTTGTGTAAAGTACAAGTATAAAGTACAAGTTCAAATGTTGCACTAAAGTTAGAATATTGAAATATCTTGTTTTTGTAGTCACAATTGTGACCGACATAAATCTACTTTTTCATGAAAATTGTAGAAAATAATGATTGATTATTTCAAAGGGTTTACTAATGGCACCATTTGATATTTTCCATGTTTGGGAAAATGTGGGATTAAATGAGTTAAAGATACAAAAACCGGATGCTTCATTCAAATGGGGAAGAAAAAGCTAAAATGACTAGAGAATCACAGTAGTATAACAATGGAAACACAGAAGCCAACAGCGGCTCCAAGCACTAAAAGCTTTCTATCAAAGACGTGTGTTTATCGGTGTGATGAAACCGGAGGGTCTGACACCTGATACATGGTGAACCCCCCCCCCCCCCCCACCCCCACCTCTCTCTCCAGGGGAGGGGAGGAGAGGTGAGAGATGAGGAGAGAGGAGGAGAGGGAGAGGGGAGGAGAGAGGAGAGGAGAAGAGAGAGGAGAGAGAGAGAGAGAGAGAGAGAGAGAGAGGAGAGGAGAGGGGAGGAGAGGAGAGGAAGAGAGGGGAGAGGGAGGAGGGAGAGAGAGAGGAGGAGAGAGAGAGGGAGAGAGAGAGGGAGAGAGGAGAGAGAGAGAGAGGAGAGAGAGGAGAGAGAGAGAAGAGAGAGAGGAGAGAGAGAGAGAGAGAGAGAGAGAGAGAGAGAGAGAGAGACGGGGAGGAGAGAGAGAGAGAGAGAGGGAGAGAGAGACAGAGAGAGGAGAGAGAAGAGAGAGAGAGAGAGAGAGAGAGAGAAGAGGAGAGGAGAGAGAGGAAGGAGAGAGAGAAGGAGAGAAGAGAGAAGAGAGAGGAGGGGGATAGAGAGAGATGAGAGGGGGAGACGAGGAGGAGAGAGAGAGAGAGGAGAGAGGAGGAGAGGAGACGGACAGAGAGAGGGAGAGAGGTGGAGAGGAGAGGTAGAGCACCACTTCGTGCACATATCTGCATGGCTGTTGCAATCCCACATGTACATAGCACACACAGCACTAAATACCAGCCAGCAGCAATATGTAGCACCAGGCACTAATGAAGCCCAAACCACAACTGCTGTAGTTTGGCACGCACACACACGCACCACGCGCACACACACACACACACACACACACCACACACACGCACACACACACACACACACAACACACACACACACACACACACACACAAAAACCCACACATGGGCACACACAAATTACATAATGGATCTTAGGAAAATAAATTAAATAAAGGGTTTTACATAATGGCAGACAGCAAGAGTGTGCGGAAATGCATCTGATTCAGACATCAGGGTCTGATTGAATCAACGCCTACCAACGGGGCCGGTGGCTGCAGGCTCCTCCTGAGGCTTTGCAATGGCGTCATCACAGCAACATCGCAACACAGCAACAGACCTTCCTCACCGCCTGTCCAGGTTCTGGCCCTCTGGGCCGAGCACGCAGACAGCATTTAAGCGCTGTAGCCACACAC
>PIJE02000114.1:261814-271814 GCA_002895965.2 Coryphaenoides rupestris | reverse complement strand
TTTTCAGCCTTTTTATCTTCTTTTTCTTTGTGTGCCTTCTCCAGCTCCATCTTCTCAGGTGTGTCGGTCATGATTCTTGTTTTTACTTTCTTTCTTATCATTCTGGGCCTTCTTGCTGTGGCTTTTGGCAGGGGAAGTATGACTTCTGGAGACACATTACCCAAATGGGCACAAGAACCAGTTTCATCACTTGATGAGTGTGGTGGAAATATAGCATATTGACCATTTACAAGCAACATGCCTTCATCTGCATATCATTGAGAGGACCCCTACTGTGAACAGCCACTGGCAGAAGGCATTGAGATGATTGGTCGATAGCTTCAATACTTTAAACAGGAAGACCTTTGATGTCAGTTACAAAGGATCTGGTAATGTCAATGGAGGAAACTGAGGTGATCAGATCAGGGTGTCTGTCCCAAGTAACCCCTGATGTGTTGATGTCATTAGAATGTCTGTCACAAGTAATCTCGGTGTGTGCCCTGTGGTCACTGTAAGGGAAACCTTAGAAACTAATATGATTAAGGCGTCTGGAAGACAACATGAAAGGGGGCTAAGTGTTTCTCCTTTGTCTAGCCAGGAATCTCATGCTGTGAAAATTGTGCTTAAAACTGTCAGGTGAAGGTTGGTCTGGACTCACTCTGATAGAGGGGAGTCTAATGGATGCATCCATTAAAAGTACTTTGTCTGTTTTAGACTCTTTCGCCATAGATGCAATTATTATCAGATAATTGCCACGACATGAGTGCTTGGGATTTGGTTCCGGAAGAGTGGCAGGTGGCTCCCCTGGATCTAGACCTGCTTCAAGACCTGTGGCATGGGTTGGCTCCTTGTGTGATGGTACAGGCAGGTCAGCAGCAGCACTGGTGGAGGGCTCTTCTGTGTTTGGCCTGTCTGTTACCATTGATGGGGCATAATCTTCATCTGGGAAGATATCCCTGTTGAACGGGAATATGCCCGTTGCTCTGAAACCTGATGTGATGTTTGTGGGTGTCAATGCAGACATACATGCTTGCTTAACAAGCTCTGCGACCTCGTAAATCGATACGGTTCGACCAGGATGTGTGCGCATCCAACCATCCATCGCTCTGTTGAAGTAGGTTTTCAGTGGTCCATACACTGTTTTGTCCAATGGTTGCAAGCGGTGTGAGGTGTGAGGTGGCAGGGTGAGCATAACGACACCATTTTCTTTAGCAGTTGTCACCGCCTTCAGTGAGATGTGAGATTTCTGGTTGTCCAGAATGAGCAGGACTGGGTGATCGATGGAGCAGTTGGTGTGGCGGATGAAGTTCTCCAGGAAGATGGTGAAGGCTTCTTCATTCATCCATCCAGACTTTGTAGAATGACCTATGGATCCTGCAGGTGATCCGTTCATGAAGGATTCTTTGAAACGGACACGCGGGAAAATAAACATGGGTGGGACTGCATTTCCAGTGGCGTTTACTGCACAGGCCACAGTGACGAGCTCTCCTCTTTCAGCTGATGTAACTGAACCCACTTGTTTCTTCCCTTTCTCTGTGACAATCTGCTTGGGTGTCTGCACCGTAGTCACACCAGTTTCGTCCATGTTGTAAATCATGTGTGGAGGGAAGCTATGCCTGAAATGAGATTAAAGTTAGTGCTGTTGATCAGAGAAGTTTAAAGCAGTTTTAAGCTGCCTGGACAGTGTGTGTGTGTGTGTGTGTGTGTGTGTACAGGGGTGTCTTTCTGGGACTGACATGTAATCCTATCAGCATGTCAAGGCCAAATGATTATTACCTGTCCATCACTGTAGAGAGATTATCAAAGAACTCCCCCACGTTGTGCTTATTAAAGGCAGTAGCTCTTCCAAGAGAGGTGGCCTCAGGAGTGCGGCATGACAAGTGGTGGCGTGCTTTAAAGTACGTGAACCAATCAGGGCCTAGAAAAGGTTAAAAGTTTATTAGCATAAAGGGTATCTCTTCATTTTCCCTTGTTGAACAATTGCAGTTTACATTCAGATTTACATAAGTTGAAGCTATACGCTCTAAATAAGTATCCAATTTTGCTTCTCTGTATGCTAGCTGCATGGTGATAACTGATAATGAGCATTTCCTGGGAAAATAATTATTAATGTTCCCTATGTGAGTGAGTGAGTGAGTGAGTGAGTGAGTAAGTGAATGGGTGGGTGGGTGGGTGGAGTAGAAAAATTATTATTAATGTTCCCTATGTGAGTGAGTGAGTGGGTGAGTGAGTGGGTGAGTGAGTGGGTGGGTGGGTGGGTGGGTGGGTGGAGTGGAAAATGTATTATTAATGTTCCCTATTACTTTTTCTTAATAAATGCACTAACCTGCTTTTTCCTCTCTGATCCAGCTGGCAGGGATATCAATGTCATTTCTTTGTGCGTACTCAAAAGCCAGTTCACAGCATTTCATGGCACTTATACCGTGAAACATTGCTGCTAGTGCCTTTATATGGTCTGCCAGCTCTGTCTCCATGTTTTCATTGAAGACTTGGTTGGCATGTCCTGTTCTCTTATACCCTGTCTTTGTTACTTCTCCTCTCTTTTTCTTCTCCATAAATCTTTTCAAGGTCATCCTGCAGATCTTCATCTCCCCTGCCACCTGATGTATGGTCTGTCCCTGTTGCACCTCTTTCACTGCTCTGTCCAAATCCACAAGAGGAGTTGAGGCCCTGTCTGTCTTCCATTTATAAATGCGTGGCATGATGGTTTGGTCTGAAATTAAGAATGTCACATAGTTTTAGTGATAAAATGTAAGAATAAAAGAAACAATTACAATAAAATAATATGTTGAAAATAATCATAAGTGAGTTGTGCCAGTGGCACAAATCACCCCAACCCCACCATTTTGACAAACTAGCATGATGCAGCAGTTTAGGGCTAACATCGTGCTAACTGTATAGACTCATAGTGTAGCATACTAAAGCACTAAAACATGTCAAATGTTTTCAAACTTGTCTATAATTGTTCAGACACAACAATCAAAAAACCTTGATCATAGAAATGTTACTTTGAAAGGCAAAAAACAGTTTGATCTTAAATGTGCTTACCTCTCATTCCATGTGTCTCCCTTCTTTGCAGGATGAGTCAAATGGATGGCTCTTCAAAAATATGTGGTCACATGACCAATTTCTTCTATGGTTTTCTAGAAACAAGGGGTGGCACTACTTCCCCCCTGGCACAAATCACCCCACTCTCCCCTAGGCCTCGTATAAGCCCTTTTGGGTTTCTTGCCTACCTTGCACCTCTCTTTTTGTTGTTATTTTCTTTATCTCTTTGCTTTTTCGTCTTATCATTGCGCAAAATAAAAATCTAATCTAATCAAATCAATTGTTGGGGTCCCCACTCCCACATTGTATTGTAAATGTCTAAGCCTGTTGAAGAAAACGTGCGGTGATGAGCTTCACTCAGGCCTACCCAGATTTTTCCAGGCCTACCCATCAGCCACTTTCTGTGAGTGTATGTGTGTATGTGTATGTGTATGTGTATGTGTGTGTGTGTGTGTGTGTGTGTGTTTGTGTGTGTGTGTGTGGAGACTCACCGACTGACTGTTTGGATGACTTGGATTCCCACCATCAATTCGCCACCAGTCCCCAATTTAACTGTAACCTACTATCGAATATATGGCCCAACTATTCCATATTATACTCTTTTATATATTACAGTACATATATAGCAAAACACGATAGTGTGTTTATTGAGTTTGTGTGGGATGATTGCGATCCTGCCCACCACCTTCTGAGCAAGTCTAAGTATGAGAAAACAGACACTTTCACATTTAAGCACGAGCGCAACTTTTCTGAATGTGTTATTATACTTCCGAAAAGCGACTTCTGTTTATCGTGCCATATAATTATATGAACGTCTTCCTACACCCCTTTGCATAACTTGTGTAGAAGAACGGGGCCTCCACCCCTGGTCGTGTCATTCCCTCTTGCCACCGTACCCTTATGCTACCGGCTATCGTCGCAGGTGATGAAGGTTAGGATGACTCCACTCAGAGGAGTGGACACGAGAGCCAGTAAGGACCGGAAGAGGAGTAGATTCGCAAGTCTACGATAAAGCACCAGAAAGAGCCGGAAAAGCAGGCCGCTGCCGCCGCTAAAGACTTTCCGAGATTCGTCCCCACCCAAGACCAAACAAACTTCAAGTGAAGCTAGTGCATGGACATTATCGCTTCAATACCTGATGAGAGAGAAGGTTGGAGCCGAATATGTCTGTGTATACCCCTCCGCCCTCCTGTCCTCGAGAGTCTACGTTGCAACAAGAGCCGGGTTCACCTCGTCTGGTTGTGTTGATCCCGCCCAAGCGAGGGGTGCTTGTGGTTCACTAATGAAGGAATTACTAATATCTTACGGCAATAGGCAACTCACGCCGATAATGATTGACTGTATTAGATCCGAATTGAGAGATGAAATGTTTGCAATCGAGTGAAAGTGACCGTGATAATGATAGTTGAATCGTTTAATTGACCAGGACAGCTGTAATAGTTCATCACAAGTCGATCTTACTAACTATGGGGCCCATGTGAATGGTTATAACTACGTGACACAGAGTAAAATTGAAGACACCACATTTCATTTTATCTCTAGTGTAGGAATTCGAGCGTCAGTGAAGAGTGTACTTATGCTTTGAGATTGTTAGACCCAATCATGGTATCTGTGGTATGCAATGATAAGCCATCGACCCTCTCGTTGAATGGCAAATATTTTTTGCGACTGTCCTGGCGAAGATCACAGCAGCCAGCACTCGTGCTGTAACAGCTGAACTATCTGTTTAACGTTCGTAGTATTTGATGTAACCCCCCAACGTCCAACACATACCTGTAATTGAAAACAAAATGATGCTACTAGAGTGTAAGCGTAACTTCTATCAAACCGCGTAGACACCGCGTCTCTTTTTCCCGCCGACACAATATTTCTCCCGCTGTTCTCACTCTTCAAGCAGAACAAAATGAAAAGAGCTGGATCAAGAGCCTCTCCGGTACCAGGCAGCCAGTGAACGAACGGCCATAGATACAGAAGAAACCAGGCCGCTCAACACAAACAGATACAGGCTCTGCCCGTAACGCCGTTTCCGTCTTGCTATGGACACAAAGAGCCGTTCAAAAAGGTGAAAACATCCGTGCAACCATCAATTTCATTGTTATAAAAAAGCGTGCGAAAAAATCTAACGTATGCCTGCAACCTCACTCGCCACCCGTAAGGACAGTGTTCCCACCTTTCGTGTTAAGTTGCCGCACAATCTCGATCGATTTATGCATAAAGAAAATGATGGGAAGTATCCTATCCGACCGTCGCAAGTTGACGAAGCGTCCACAAGCGACAGACAGACCTCCCCGATCCAGAAATACCTTCTTCAACATCTCAATAGCCCATTAGTAAAACCAACTCCGCGAACGCAAATGCGACTCGACCCTTGCCGAATCCTACAGCATCTCGTCATACGTGTCTCGCACGCCCCAGCAACCAGTAGTTACCATGAACAACGTCATTTTCGTCTCGCCAGACCATAGAATCGCAAGTATTTACTTTCGGCAATGGACCGCCATATCAATTATATCACTATCACAGCTTTTCCATACCAACGCCCATCTATCCCGCCGAGACAATTTCTCTCGACACCCAAAGGTTTTGTGTAAGGCTGTTTTGCGTTTAAGGATAAGAATCACAAAGAAAAACTTCCCTCTCCAGCCAAGCTAGAGGCATTTCAGAGCGTAACCACAGCAAAAGACCAAATCCTTCCTGCCATAAGAGCCCCCCGCCCGACAAGCAAAACAACCACAAAGACTTTCCCCAGGGCTCTTCATTTGAATCAAGACGCAGAACGCATTGCTGGGAATCAGAATAAAACAACCTAGAACAATATATAGCGTTAATATCATGTCTTGTTTGTTAAAAAATATCCACCTCTACAGGACTGAATAAGGGTATATAGTAAATGTATATTTCAAATACATTTCTGTGAACTGTGGAAGTCCCTATCGAGTGTCCCTATCGCATTAGTTCCTCAAATACACGTATCCATTCTCCTGTTACAAACATTTTTCCTACGTCCTAGGTCGATTTTTTAAACCACGTATACCTCTGCTATTTCCCAATATTTACCATTTGATCCCCTAAATCCAATTGACAATTGTATGTTTTGCTTTCGGTTACAAGACTGCAAATGTTTAATATGAATTATGCAAAGACAAAACTGTTGACAGAGGCCTATTCAGAATAATATGCTGATCTACAGCCCTACTTAATGACTCATTTGAAGGGTCCTGAAACCACGAAGCACCATGTGGAATATAGAAACGTGGCTATGATGGGAGACGGACCAGGGGCGGGGGCTTAGGGAACATGTTGGCTGAGGTATCCTTCCTTTCTGCGGCTAATTGATCGAACACATCTCCGCCATCTCCGCCGGGAGAACGTCTTGACAGGAGAACACCTGACCTAGTCTAGGCTCTGGCAGCACTGTAATTGATCGTCGCGATAGTTGTAAGTGAGGGCGCAGTGTTGATTGTCATTCCCCCCCCCCCCCCCATCCCACTCATATTCAACCTCTTCCCATTCATTCATACATTCAGGTAGAAACTCCATTCAAACATTAAAACGTTCATGACACTTGGATGAATTCACACATGATTTCAAAATTTTCATAACATTCATACTTTTGACACAATTGCAGTTCAAACTTAATTGATTTTTCAGCTCCCTCGGACAGTTTAACATGGGTGTGTATTGCGTTATGGAAGGCCATCTAAGCAAAAACCCACACGTAATTAACGCGTTAACACGTCCAAAAACGACGTGTTCACACGTCAGTTTTTGTCGTGTTCACACGTTACTTTTTGACGTGTGAACACGTCGAAAATGGACGCGTTGCACGTATTTCCTGGTTTTGACCAATGAGGGACCTTGAATCAAGGAATTCCTGCATATTCATGAAGCGTGACGCGTCATTGATGACTTATGACGCGTAGGCGACCGCGTCATGCATAAATTAGTGACGTGACGTCGACGCAGACGCTCCGGAAGAAGATCCAGGCTGCTCCCCTGCGGAGTAAATGATTCAGCCACCGTTCGTTAGCAGCTGGACGTCCACGACCCAAACTGCGGAGCTGCCTGATGAACGGCTAAGCAGCACACACACCACACTGCCCGCAACTTCTCCCCATCCCGAGTTTGAGAACGTTTACAGAGGAAGATGAAGGACGCGTATGTGAAAACGTAGCCGATGAGGCCCCCCACGGTTATAGAAGGCACAACCAACGCTGCCAACCTTCTCTCCTTTAGTCGCCCTTCGCCTCCTGCATGTCTCGCCCAAGCTCGCAACTTATCAACGCCCCCTCCTCCCTCTGTCTCTACTAGTCCACACTCAAAGCCAAAGTGGGTTAGAGATTAAGTGCACAGCATAAGCTAATATTAGACAACTAGTGCTCGTTAGAGTAGATAGTGTCATTAGCGTGAGTGAAGAGTAGCTAGAGAGACTGCAGTGCTAGTGTGGACGGTGCTAGTGAGTAGGCAGCACTGACTGCATCATAAACATTGGAAACCTTAACTCTGGATCACACCGCATGTTTCAAATAACATGAGCGATGTTCACGCGACGCCAACGCATCAATGCTCTTTAGCAAGACAACAGAGCCTAAATACACAATTTACAAATGTACAGTTACCCAAGGTCCTGTACTACAGCGTCTTGTACGAGAACAACACAGCAGCGTCCTGCCTCCAGCCAGGGCCGCGACTCGCCAACACCTGCTCTTGTAGCCTAGCCGATCTCACATCGCGACTGCTTCAGCTTTCAGAAGCACACTACTCGACATTGTTGTGGTCTTTACTGTGAGGACACGTCGGCTATACGAGGCCAGCAATAAATACCAGTTTACACCTATTCCCAGCCATCCACCGCGCCTTCTCACAGTTTGTGCTTCTTCTTACTCGAGAGGAGACGCTGGGCGTTGAGAGTGAACTCTGTATAAATATCAAGCGGGTTTTCTGTATTGTGGGGTCCGGGGGATGCGAGGCTTTTCTGCCTCGTCTACTCGTCGGGAATCTTAAAGCCCCTGTTAAATTTGTCGACAACAAGGAAACTTTGGTATAACTGCCACTTATGTATACACACACTAAGAAATCTACTTTTGTTGTCGTGTGCTCAGAGGGAAGAGGGGAAGATGAAAGAGAAACCTTCTCGATGTGATGTCTGTCCGCAACACACAGCAGAGTTGATGCCTGTGTTAGATAAATGTGCCTCTGCTACCTACGTGCTGTCTGCATCTTGAATATGCTGGCTCATGGACAAGTCAAGTCTTGCTCTCCAGAGAGTCTCTTATACTACTATTCCTCTATTGTGTTCATAACAAATACACCCTCTGACTCTCAGTGTCTCCAACATGAATAAAACTGGTTACCATACAATCATACTTCAGTCATTTATGCGACTTAGAAAAAGCTAATCTCACTGAATTTCAAAAGTCTCGTCATGTCACAGCATAAATCTAATATTACGCAATAGTCACTTCAAGGTGTTTTTTCTAATATATAACCAACTATATTGGTCAGCATTTTATCCAAAGCGCTTATATTTCAGTATTGCCTCACATTCACCCATTCATACACCGACGGCGGTGTCAACCATGCAAGGTAACAACCAACACGTCAGGAGCAGTTAGGGTTAGGTGGCGTCTTCCTCAGGGACACCTCCACACTTAGCTAGGGGGCGGAGCCCGGGGATCGACAACCACTCTCCTACTACTGTGATTACAAAATATACATAAAAAAGTGTTTTCAACAACGAAAACGCAGATGTGAGAGACGAAAGCTGCTGTCTAAGTAGACAATACTGACACTTCCAGACACGCTCTATCAGCAGCTCAGCCGTGGCAAATAACTGTAGTCGCAAAAAAGCTCAAGCGCCACAAGCACTGAAAATGTACGGCAAGAAAAGACAAAGAAGAAAGAAAAAATTGAGCAAGATGAAGATCACAAAGACACAACAAAGAAAACACATGACTTACATACACACACACACACACACACACACACACACACACACACACTTCAAATGCAAATAAGTCACACATGCTTGGTTTAATTAAGTGTGGCAGCCTAATTTAATGGAAATTTATGTAGCCTACTTTGTTCAAGGTAATCGGTGCAACAGGGTTATCAAGTAGTAGATCTGCAACTACTTATCACCCAGCTACACAAAGCGTCTGTCATACTGGGTTTACGATTTTCAGTTGGATGGGATGTTGAAATATGTCATTTGCTGACCGCTGCTGCGGATGACATGAACTAAAATCAAAAAATAAAAACTAAAAATATCACATCAATACAAATCAAACCAATACTGTACGTCACAAGAAATACATACAGTTAAAGACCTATACTATAGAATACAAAAAGGCATCTAACGTAATAAGGACAAATACCAATCGATCAAGAAGTCAACAGTTTAGGACCTACCATGTCTAGGCTCAGTTAAGGCCCACCATTAGTCATAAAGTCCATACGCTAGGTCTACTGGTCTATGTATAAAGTTAAAGACACATAGACAGTCTACAGTCTAGGCCTTCCATAGTCAAGTCTAAGGCCTTCCATAGTCAAGGTCTACAGTTAGGCCTACCATAGTCAAGGCTACAGTTAGGCCCACCATAGTCAAGGTCTACAGTTAGGCCTACATAGTCAAGGTCTACAGTTAGGCTAAAACCATTCGTGCACATGAGTTCCCAAACCTTTGATTTCTCAGAAGTCACATCTCACACCAATGTAGACTCAATTCGTCAATCCATAATTATGACATACCACGCACTATTTACGATATATTCCATCATATAGATAGAAGACATGATTAATTGTCCTAGGTTATATGTCACTTATGGTGTAAAACTTTATTTAACATATGCCCCCATTCAATCATCACGCCATTTACAGTGTTTCATTTTTTTCACAAGGTGCACATACAGCAAAACCAGATTGATAATATTGAGTAATAGACACAGATATACACTAAATCTCTTTCCTCCTT
>PIJE02000114.1:234127-261799 GCA_002895965.2 Coryphaenoides rupestris | reverse complement strand
TACTACATCCCGCTCTACTCTAACAGCTGCTGCTGCAGCGTATGGATAGAGGCAGGGAGCGTGTGAGAAAGGGAGCCAGTGAGAGAGAGAGGGAGAGAGAGAGAGAGAAGGTAGGGAGGGAGGGAGAGGAAGGAGCAGTTGTAAAGTAACAGAGAGAGGAAGATTTTTTTTTGCGTTGTTGTTTTTGCCTTTTTTGTCGCTCGGCAGGCACGTCTTCTTGTTTTCCTTTTCCTGCTTTTGCGCCACAAAGTCCGCATCTCCGCTACCGGCGGCCGAGGGGCAGAGAGTGGGAGGGTGGGGAGGCCGGGGGGGGGAGGCGAGGGGGAGGGGGGTGTGTGTGTGGAGGAGGTAACCGTATCCTGCCGCTGGCTGAGCGTTGGAGCGGCACGTGCGGGCGACCTGAAGTGGCGGCAGCAGCAGCAGCAGCGACGGCGGTGGTAGCGGCGGCGGCGGCGTTTCGCTCTGGAGGTGCGTTCGCTCTCTCCCGGTAACTTGAGAGTTGCTGTTTGAAGTGCACCGAGACTCCCGAGTTCTCTGGTTCGGGAATAGTTGTTACTCCGCCCGCGGTGTGTTCGGTATATCTCTGTGGGGGGGGGGACCGAACCAGCGCATGTCGGTGGAGGGACCGCCGGTCGTGAGAGGCTGCTGGTAGAGTCGTGCTTTTGTTGCTTGTGTTGGCGTTCGGTGAGTAGGGAGGCAGAGAAACCAAGGTGAGATGAGGAGAGCTTTTTGTCAGGAGTGTGTTGAGTGTGTGTGTGTAGGTGTGTGTGTGTGTGTGTGTGTGTGTGTGTGTGTATCTGTGTTTGTGTATCTACAGTATGTGTGTTTCTTTGTGTTCACTTCTTTGGGTGTGAGTCAGTATGTGCCTGTGCGTTTGTTTGTTTGTTTGTTTGTTTGTTTGTTTGTTTGTTTGTTTGTTTGTGTGTGTCTGTATGTGTGTGTGTCTGCATGTTTGTGTGTCTGTATGTCTGTGTACATGTGTGTGTATGTGTGTGTGTGTATACTTGTGTTTGTATATTTCTGTGTGTGTGCGTGTGTGTGTATGGGTGTGTGTCTTTATGTGTGTGTGTTGTGTCAGTTTGTGTGTCTTGCGTGTGCCTGTGTGTGCTGGTCTATACTTATGTTTGCATGTTCTGTGTGTATGGGTCTGTTCGTGCTCATTCGTGGTGTGCATGTGTGTGTGTCTGCATGTGTGTGTCTGTACGTGTGTGTGTGTGTGGTGTGTGTGTGTGTGTGTGTGTGTGTGTGTGTGTGTGAGTGTGTGTGTGTCTGTACGTGTGTGTGTGTGTTTCTGCATGTGTGTGTGTCTGTACGTGTGTGTGTGTGTGTGTGTGAGTGTGTGTGTACCTGTGTGTGTACCTGTGTGTGTGTGTGTGAGCATGTGCATGTGTTTGTTTGCCAAACACATAAAAAAGGGGCGGAGCAAAGTGATGAACCCATCTGCCAACAATTCTATTTTCCTGTTCTTCTGTTTCACATCAGCAGAGCCTGTTGCTTCCCGCCCTTCACTAAATCATTAGCCGTCAATTAATCTGGGACCCAGCGGCCCTGCTATGTTTGTAGTAACCTCTGATCTATGCTATAGCAGAACTTCTGATCCAGCAGTCCTACGTTGGTATAGCAGAACTTCTGATCCAGCAGTCCTACTGTGTTACAGCAGAACCTCTGATCCAGCAGTCCTACTGTGTTACAGCAGATCTTCTGATCCAGCAGTCCTACTGTGTTACAGCAGAACTTCTGATCCAGCAGTCCTACTGTGTTACAGCAGAACTTCTGATCCAGCAGTCCTACTGTGTTACAGCAGAACTTCTGATCCAGCAGTCCTACTGTGTTACAGCAGAACTTCTGATCCAGCAGTCCTACTGTGTTACAGCAGAACTTCTGATCCAGCAGTCCTACTGTGTTACAGCAGAACCTCTGATCCAGCAGTCCTACTGTGTTACAGCAGAACTTCTGATCCAGCAGTCCTACTGTGTTACAGCAGATCTTCTGATCCAGCAGTCCTACTGTGTTACAGCAGAACTTCTGATCCAGCAGTCCTACTGTGTTACAGCAGAACCTCTGATCCAGCAGTCCTACTGTGTTACAGCAGATCTTCTGATCCAGCAGTCCTACTGTGTTACAGCAGAACCTCTGATCCAGCAGTCCTACTGTGTTACAGCAGATCTTCTGATCCAGCAGTCCTACTGTGTTACAGCAGAACTTCTGATCCAGCAGTCCTACTGTGTTACAACAGAACTTCTGATCCAGCAGTCCTACTGTGTTACAGCAGAACTTCTGATCCAGCAGTCCTACTGTGTTACAGCAGAACTTCTGATCCAGCAGTCCTACTGTGTTACAGCAGAACCTCTGATCCAGCAGTCCTACTGTGTTACAGCAGAACTTCTGATCCAGCAGTCCTACTGTGTTATAGCAATACTTCCGGGGGGAGGCGGCTCACAGTGCGGGCTGGAAACCAGAAACGAGAAACCAAAAAGCAGAGTTACACCTTGTTTCCTGTTTCGTTATGGAGATATCGGATTTCAATAAGTGTATCTTTTACAGTGGCCAGTCGACGCGATGTTGATTTGAAAACTTCAATCGGTCGAATACAAATGTCGTCACCTTCTTAAACTAATGGCCAAAGTCATATTTTGAGGAAAATTATTTTTTTGCCTAAATCATCTCTTCATGAGTTTTCATTCAGTTGTTTCAGTTTTTTTAAAAACTTGAAAAATGTGACTTAGGCCATTAGTTTAAGAAGGTGACGATATGAAGCGTTTTATTTTAAAACTCCCCATTTGCCCAGATTTGAGCTTGTCTGCCATCAGACATTAGACTTTAGGTATGAATTAGCTAGACCCTGCAGTCTGAGTTGTGAGACCGGTCGTCAATACACCCACGCCTGGCTACCCTGGCTGTGTTGCATTCGGGCGGGCTGTTCTGGTTATCAGACCACAGACTTCAACCTCCTTCCCTCCAAAACGGGGGGGTGTCTTGAAGAGGCATTGGCACGGTCCTCCTGGGTGGAGATGATGTGCAGAAGGGGCACCGAGATGGCAGGCGGCGAGGGATTGAGGAGCGTGACGGTGGTGGCGTCTGGCGTGGATATCAAAGTGGATCTCTTCAGAGCTGGCCTGCCTGTCTGCACGTGCACAACTCCGAGTGACTGAAGTGCGCATTTGTGTCTGCGTTTGTGTGTGTGTGTGTGTGTGTGTGTGTGTGTGTGTCTGGGCAAGCGTGAGTACATGGTTGGAGTGGTGTTGTGTGGATTGGGGGTGGGGGGGGATACATTCTCCTGTGGTTTGGAGCGACACGGTTGTCACTCGCGTGAAAGGCAGAGGCAGCCGTGGCTTTGTGCGCAGACGAGCCGGATGACACCGCGGCGAAGACGACAGCGACGCAGGAATGGGGGAATGCGTCGCCGCCGCCGCCGCCGCCGCCGCCGCCACGCTCCTCGTTCCTCCACAGACCCGCTTTTGTCTCTGGTCTCGGCAGACATGAGTGTTTAATTTGCATGCCATGCCTCGCCTGCGCTCCCGGACCTCACCGTGCCCCTCGGCCCGTGTGTCACGCCGCATGCGTCAAAGGCTTGTTTCTTCCAGAAGGATTGCTTTCACATGATCCCGGGTCACCAGTGTTCAGGCGCAGGGAGAGAGAGAACGGGAGAGAGAGAGAGGGGAAAAAGAACAAAACACACTTTCTTGTGTGTTGGCGAGGTCGTTATAGGTGTCATTATTCATTTAGATATTTTATTTAATCATGGAGGCTTTTTAATTTTTTATTCACGAGGGTGAGGGGTCATGGGATGAAGCTGATTACATTTTTTTCCGTGCTCTTTTGTATTCTTCTCCTTTCTCCACTGCTACCATCTCCTCCTCATCCTCCTCCTCTTCCTTCCCATCCTCCTCCTCATTCTCCTCCCCCTCCTCCTCATTCTTCTCATCCTCCTCCTCATCTTCCCCTCCTCCTCCACCTCCTTCACCTCTCTCTCCTCCTCCTCATTCTCCAACTCCTCCTCCTCCACCTCTTCCTTCTCTTTCTCCTCCTCCTCATTCTCCTCAACCTCCTCCACCTCCTCCTTCTCTCTCTAATCCTCCTCATTCTCATCATCCTCTTTCTCCTCCCCCTCCTCCTCCTCCCACAGTGCTCGGTGACCAGCCAGGGCATCAGTCCCTGCTCCACCCTGACCAGCAGCACGGCCTCCCCGTGCACCGACAGCCCCTGCTCCACCCTCAACAGCACCACCGGCTCCCGCCCGCCGCTCGGCCAGTCCAGCCCCTGTGGCACCATCACCACCCCCAGCTCCACCCTCGAGAGCAAGGACAGTGGGATCATAGGTGAGCAATGTAACATGGTGGATAAAAAAAACTGTGTGTCAGTAACTGGGTTTGCATTGAGCTGGTCCTGAAACACAGAGGTGATGGTAACATCACAGTGAGCTGGTGGTCCATGACTGAAAATTAACGGGCGAATCTTTCCAATCTCTCTGATTTAAAGCATGTGTCAATATCAACCGGGTATCCATGCGCTGACGATGTTGACATCTAAGATCATTGGACCTCATTCACGAACGCAGTTAAGAATAAGTTAAGAAGACATTTCTTCTTGACTCCACTTACGAAGTTCCTGGGACAATTCTGGCATTCATGAAAGTTTTCTTATCTGGGATTGGTTCTTAGCTAAGAACAGGATTTAAGAACACGGAAAAGCAGTTGTAGCGACCTATTTGGAGTGCGTCCATGTTCTTAAGGGCTGAATTTGTGAGAAGTCATTGGTGATTGCGTTCACATCAATTCTACAGACATCCTCGGATTTAAATAATTATAATAATAATAAATACGAGAATATTTGTATCATTAACAATTACGTTTCACATGTATAGTCATGATTCTACGAGGCATCGTGATGTCCTAAAATAAATAAAAGCACGACACGAACACTGCAAATGGCAGTGAATAAATAAATAAGCACTAAACTCAATCATGTGGATATAGACATAGGGGAATAGAATTGACACATCTACATGTGAATATCCATAACTAAAATATATCATATGGGCCTACATAATATACATAACATACATCATATACCTGAATCTGGTCCTCCAGAGTGGAGGCCAGATGAACAGAGGCTGGAGGCCTATCGAGAGCGCCTCCACAGCCCCACGTTACAAACTTCAAAGAGAGAGAGCGAGAGAAAGAGAGCGAGAGAGGCAGGCAGGGAGGGAGGGAGGGAGGGAGGGAGGGGGAGAGATATCTACACACGAGTCACAAGAGTTATAAACACGCCCAGAGGAGGAGGCAGGATGCAGAATCCCGGCTTGCTCGTGTTTGGGAATAAAGCGAACGCTTCTCGAGGCAGGACACGTGTTCTACCTCCACTGGACGGCTCACACACCCCACACTTCACAACACTAGCACTGCATCCGTTCCCTAGGGTGCAGCCTGATACAACATTGCTCTGTGGGGAGGGGAGGGGAGGGGAGGGGGTTGAGAGTCATGGTTATTATAAATTATGTCAACAGCGCCGCGCTTGCTTATGATAAACGAAAATGCTGAGTGCAGGGTTTGGATGCACCGCAAGCTGACATTAAAGTGTTTCCAAAGATCGTCACATGTGTGCTGTTTATTTGCAACACATGTGAGAAGCGCTTTTTGATCCGACTTTCTGCGCTTTCTACCAATACAAAGAAGAATGGACCTCATTCACGAACATTTTCTTAAGTGTCTTCTTAAATATCTTCTTACAAACTTAAGAAATCTGCCCGCCGGATTCATGAACGCGGGGAAATGTGTTCTTAAACCGACAAAGTGTTCTCAGCTGCGCTCCCCCAACATGAGGAATGCCACTCATTCTTAAATGGAACGCGCGTACAAGAACACACCTGAATTAGCATACAGACACGCCCCACCAGCTCCTTATAAGGGCAACAACAGGACCGTGTGCACACAGAATCATGCCAAAGCGAACAGTGAACACCGATGGTGCACCGGCCAAACCAGTCACATGCAACATCATACCAGTAAGATGAGCAGTGGAATGTTTCTCCACTGACTCTTACAATGTACACACTAAGCAAGGTCAAGAAAATAGAACCAACAATGAAAAATAACAACAGAGAACAAGACGGCTGAGAGCAGATTCAATTGTACAGTTGAGTTAAATACATGAGTAGGCTACTTGTGGATCTTGATAGGGCCTATCATGGGCGTAGAATGTAGTGGGGACGCTGGGGACATGTCCCCACCAATATCCAGCGATATCCATCCCCCCCCCCCCCCCCCCCTCCCATCAGAACCGCGAAGTAACGGAGCCCCCCCCCCCAGAGACGTTGACTCGGAGCCCCGCGCCTCACGGGAGCGTAATTGCGCATCCTTGGCGCAATATCTGTGATGTCCACCAATGTCCTCAACAACAATACATCCTTGGGCCCGATGTATATTATATATATTATATATATGATGTATATGATGTATATGATGTATATGATGTATATGATGTATATGATGTATATGATGTATATGATGTATATATGATGTATATTATGTATATGATGTATATGATGTATATGATGTATATATGATGTATATTATGTATATGATGTATATGATGTATATGATGTATATGATGTATATGATGTATATGATGTATATATGATGTATATTATGTATATGATGTATATGATGTATATGATGTATATGATGTATATGATGTATATATGATGTATATGATGTATATGATGTATATGATGTATATGATGTATATATGATGTATATTATGTATATGATGTATATTATGTATATGATGTATATATGATGTATATGATGTATATGATGTATATTATATGATGTATATGATGTATATATGTATATATGATGTATATATGATGTATATGATGTATATATGATGTATATGATGTATATGATGTATATGATGTATATTATGATGTAATATTATGTATATGAATGTATATTGATGTTATATGATGTATATGATGTATATATGATGTATATTGATGTATATTGATGTATATATGATGTATATTATGTATATGATGTATATATGATGTATATGATGTATATGATGTATATGATGTATATATGATGTATATATGATGTATATATGATGTATATGATGTATATGATGTATTATGATGTATATTATGTATATGATGTATATATGATGTATATATGATGTATATATGATGTATATGATGTATATTATGTATATATGATGTATATTATGTATATAGATGTATATATGATGTATATGATGTATATGATGTATATATGATGTATATGATGTATATTTATGTATATGATGTATATGATGATGTATATGATGTATATGATGTATATGATGTATATTATGTATATGATGTATATATGTATATGTATATTATGTATATTATGTATATGATGTATATGATGTATATGATGTATATTATGTATATGATGTATATGATGTATATGATGTATATGATATGATGTATATATGATGTATATGATGTATGTTATGTATATGATGTATATGATGTATATGATGTATATGATGTATGTTATGTATATGATGTATATGATGTATATGATGTATATGATGTATATGATGTATATGATGTATATGATGTATATTATGTATATGATGTATATGATGTATATTATGTATATGATGTATATGATGTATATTATGTATATGATGTATATGATGTATATGATGTATATGATGTATATGATGTATATGATGTATATTATGTATATTATGTATATTATGTATATGATGTATATGATGTATATGATGTATATGATGTATATTATGTATATGATGTATATGATGTATATGATGTATTATATGATGTATATTATGTATATGATGTATATGATGTATATGATGTATATTATGTATATGATGTATATGATGTATATGATGTATATGATGTATTATATGATGTATATGATGTATATGATGTATTATGTATATTATGTATATGATGTATATGATGTATATTATGTATATGATGTATATGATGTATGTTATGTATATTATGTATATTATGTATATGATGTATATGATGTATATGATGTATATGATGTATATGATGTATATTATGTATATTATGTATATTATGTATATGATGTATATGATGTATATGATGTATATGATGTATGTTATGTATATTATGTATATGATGTATATGATGTATATTATGTATATGATGTATATGATGTATTTATGTATATGATGTATATGATGTATATGATGTATATGATGTATATTATGTATATGATGTATATGATGTATATGATGTATATGATGTATATGATGTATATGATGTATATGATGTATATATGATGTATATGATGTATATGATGTATATTATGTATATGATGTATATTGATGTATATGATGTATATGATGTATATATGATGTATATTATGTATATGATGTATATTATGTATATTATGTATATGATGTATATGATGTATATATGATGTATATATGATGTATATGATGTATATGATGTATATGATGTATATATGATGTATATATGATGTATATGATGTATATTATGTATATGATGTATATGATGTATATGATGTATATTATGTATATGATGTATATTATGTATATGATGTATATGATGTATATGATGTATATGATGTATATGATGTATATGATGTATATTATGTATATGATGTATATATGATGTATATGATGTATATGATGTATATTATGTATATGATGTATGTTATGTATATGATGTATATGATGTATATGATGTATATTATGTATGTTATGTATATGATGTATATGATGTATATGATGTATATGTATGTATATGATGTATATGATGTATATGATGTATATTATGTATATGATGTATATTATGTATATGATGTATATGATGTATATTATGTATATGATGTATATGTATGTATATGATGTATATGATGTATATGATGTATATGATGTATATGATGTATATGATGTATATATGATGTATATATGATGTATATGATGTATATATGATATATATGTATATTATGTATATGATGTATATATGATGTATATTATGTATATGATGTATATGATGTATGTTATGTATATGATGTATATGATGTATATTATGTATATGATGTATATGATGTATATGATGTATATGATGTATATGATGTATATGATGTATATTATGTATATGATGTATATTATGTATATGATGTATATGAGCCTCCAACTAGAGGCAGTCAGGACCTCCAAATAGAGTTAGTCAGGACCTCCAACTAGAGGCAGTCAGGACCTCCAACTAGAGGTAGTTGGGACTTCTAGCTAGAGGCAGTCGGGATGTATTCAAGGAGAAGGCCGTCAGTACTGTCCTAACTGCCATCAATGTTTAAGGCGTTCAACTGAAAAGATCATGTGTGATTTCGAATTGTGATTTTGTGTTCGAAGCTATAAGCTGGTTGATAAGCATCGAGGTTTCATTCAAAACCGTGTGTGACCCAGTGGGACACACACACAAAGGCAGTCAATTGCTTTTCTTCTTGCTGTTTTTTTTTTTATTATTTGTTTGTTGTAGCTGGCAGATGTCATCGCAATTTTACACATGGTCGTAAAAAAGACCACATTTTTTACGTAGGTGCCCAAAGACGTTTATCATCTTTCAGCGTTAGGAATCGCACTATAGGGGCAGCTTTTAATAGGCTCATAGTAATAGCCATAAACAGGCATGGCATTCTTTTATGATGCCAAGTTTACAGCCAAACATGCTCTCAATAATTAATGGCCAGTGTATGGTATGGAGCGGGAACCCCCTGGTAGGCATACCGCGGTCACCGGGGACTTCCATTACTTGAAGGTAGTCCTCAAAAATGCCTTCCGAGATGTCTTCCGAGACCCCCAGACCCAGGGCAGGGGGACATAGAGAAAGAGAGAGAGAGAGAGAGAGAGAGAGAGACTCGATCTGAAACGAGGGTTTGTTATGTTAATAGTAGTGGTGATGCAATACGCCAGAGCTTTGTGAAATCCAGATTAGTGCTGTCTGTGTTTGTGTTTGTGTGTTTGTGTTTGTGTGTTTGTGTGTGTGTGTGTGTGTGTGTCCAAACCACTTGCTGCACTGATGCTTCCACATCCAGCTTCCTGGCACGTCTCCCTCCCCCCCACTCCCCTCTCGGCCATCAGGATGGAGTTGGCATGGAGGGCACAACGGCTCGAAGAACGGATTAAAGGATTTGGCAATTATGTCAGAAAAACACCTCAAGTCTAGAGATGGGAAGGCGGTTGAAACCTCAAGCTAGAGGCGGTCAGGACCTCTAACTAATGGAAATCGGGACCTCTAGCTAGAGGAAGTTAGGACATCCAACTAGAGGCAGCCGGAATCTCTACCTAGAGGTAGTAGGGACCTCCAACTAGAGGCAGTCAGGATCTCTATCTAGAGGTAGTAGGGACCTCCAACCTGAGGCAGTCGGGACCTCCAACTAGAGGCAGTCTGGACCTCTATCTAGAGGCAGTCGGGAGTCAGGACCTCTAGCTAGAGGATGTCGGGACCTCTAGCTAGCAGCGTCCTGCTTGGAGGGCAGATCCCAGGTGACATCATGGGAGTCTCATAGTTTTTAGTGTCTTAAAATCCTTTAGATGAGGAGGTCCAGCAGGACGATAGGAGGAGGCCAGGCTGGGGAAATTAATCCCATAAATCTAGCCCATCACACGGCTAGTTTTCATTAGTGCGATCAAATTGGCGCCATAAATATGACGAGTGTTGATAACATCAGCAAGGAGCAGAGACAGAGTGTGCTAACATTAAAGTTACATCATTTGGCGATAAATATTTTCATTTTGCTTTTTTGTTGAAGACTAATTTCCTCCCTTTATTCTCTCCTTTCCCTCCTATGTTCTCCCTCCCCCCCATCTCAGCCACCATCACCAGCTCCTCGGAGAATGACGACCGCAGCGGCTCCAGCCTGGAGTGGAGTAAGGACGGCAGCCTGAGGGCCGGCGCACGCCATGGCCCGGTCTCGGCCGGCGTGCGGGCCGAGACCTGCTCCCCTGTGGCGGAGGAGGACCCCGGCAGCAGTGCTGCCGCCGGCGCGTCGCCCATGGCAACCGGGACAGAGCAGCAGCAGCCGCAGCAGCAGCAGCCGGCCACCACGGGGCCTCCTGCCGCCACCGCGTCCACCGCGTCCAGCCACGCCCCCGAAGGCCCTGTGTCGTACCCGGCCCACACGTGTTCCTCCCTGATGATGCAGAGGCCCAACTCCGTGGCAGGTAAGAATCTGTCATTGTTCTTGTTTTCGTTCAACCTTCAGCTTCGGATGAATGATGCCACATTCACTGCACTATTTCTGAATTTTCTGGAATTTCCGGTATCGTTTCGGCTGCCCGAGCTGCCGTGTTTAGCGGTGTATGTTTTTGTGTTTGGATAATGTGTGGCTGCGCCTCGGACGTCGAACGCTGCTCACGTCGATTCGCATGCGAGAGTCCTACACATGCGGTGCTGCCGCCTCCTCTCATTTCCTGGTTGAGTGGACGACGGGAGAGGAGGAGGGGGAGAAGGAGGAGGAAGGCGTCGGCGGGCACGTCCATAAAGTGTCCGTTCAGCAGCAGACGCGCTCGGGCTCGCTGCGGGGCCGTTAGGAAAGGCACGGGACGGACGAGGCAGACAGAGTGAGGGGAGAGAGAGAGAGAGAGAGAGAGAGAGGAGACAGAGAGAGAGAGAGAGAGAAGGAGAGAGAGAGAGAGAGAGAGAGAGAGAGAGAGAGAGAGAGAGAGGGAGTTGTGTGGGGAAGTGTGTGTGCGTGTGTGTGCAGCTATGTAGGAATGCGCGTGTCGCTAGTGCGTGTGTGTTTGTATGGATCGTTCTCATTCCTCTCTCCTCTCTCTCCTCCTCTCCTCTCCTCCTCTCCCTCCTCTCCCTTCTCTCCTCCTCTCCTCTCTCCTTCCTCTCCCTCTCTCTTCTCTCCCTCTCTTCTCTCTCCTCTCTCTCCTCTCTCCTCTCTCCTCTCTCTCTCCTCTCTCTTCTCTCTCTTCTCTCTCTTCTCTCTTCTCTCTCTTCTCTCTCTCTCTCTCTCTCCCCTCTTCTCTCTCTCTCTCTCTCTCTCTCTCTCTTCCTCTTCTCTCTCTCTCTCTGTCTCCTCTGTCTCTTCTCTCTCAATATTTCAATTTCAATTTAAAGAGCTTTATTGGCATGGGAAACGTACATTTACATTGCCAAAGCAGTGGTAAATAGTACCTTCATCAATATGCTATGATACTCTCTTGTATTCTCTCTCTCTCTCTCTCTCTCTCTCTCTCTCTCTCTCTCTCTCTCTCTCCCTGCCTCTCTCTCTCTGTGGCTGCGGTAGTGATGGACTGTGGCTCTGTGTTTTTGAGTCCCCATGGTCCCAGCTGCAGCTCCTGTTAAAACTCAACCCTCTGAATATGAGCTTCAAGCTGTGAGCTGCTGTAGGCCTGCCTGGCTCGATAGAAGCCTATACATATTTATGTATTGACATGTCTTGTCTTACCTGGTTTGGACACAAATGCATTCGCAGAACTGCCAAAGGCTTTTTTTCTCCTGCATATTTATCACTCAATCACTACTGTTTTACATTTCTGTATGCATGCTCAAATACTGTGACAAACTGCTCCGTTACGACTATCAATGTGTTCTCAGTGCGGCCGAGTCCTGCTCAAACATTGTGGCGCTCGCATCAGCACAGCGACGTTTCCGCCGGCCATTCAGACGGAAACACCGAAGGAAGGAAAGAAAATAATAGAGAGAACGCATTTTGGCAGGGAAGCACGTCGGTAGAGAGCCAGAGAGACTCTGAGAGGGAGGAGAGAGAGTTGGCGGGTGGTGGAGTGGGGGGATGGAGGTGAAGACTGAAAACTAGATTTCATTTTGAGCTTTATCTTGCCGAAGTCAAAGGTGGCTGGTAATATTTAATGCCGAGCCTCCGCGTTGACCTCAGATGCTCGCTGTTATTATCCCGGCTTCCAGCCTGAGAACACGGCTCCCATGTTAAGCAGAGAGAAGTGTGCCCCTGCCTTACCTTACCTTACCTTACCTTGCCTTACCTTACCTGGCCTTACCTTCCCTTCCCTTGACGTGAGGTGATGCAGGATCCACTTCCCATGAACGGGAGCCGTGGTGAAGCCCCTGTACTCTTCCCCTGATGCAACAGGGAATCAGCACTGTGTTTTTTGTGTTGGAATAACAGAGGATACAAGAGCTTCAGAGAATAATGGTAGTGCAGAACAGAGAGCCTGCTACGTAGTCGCAATCCAGAGGTGGAGAGTGTGTAGGACTCACTTATAGGTTGTTGTTGTTGTTGTTGTTGTTGTTGTGCACACCGGCTTAGTTTACTGCTTGTATGCTTGTGTGTTAAACCTGACTACCTGGTTACTAGGCTGGTGATTAACCATCACTTACCTGGTTACTAGCCAGGGGATTAACCATTACCTACCTGGTTACTGCCTGGTGATTAACAGCAACACATATACTCACTAATGCATAAGCATTAGTGAGTATATGTGTGTGTGCGAGTGTGAGAGTGTGTGTGTGTGTGTGTGAGAGAGAGTGTGTGTGTGTGTGTGTGTGTGTGTGTGTGTGTGTGTGTGTGTGTGTGTGTGTGTGTGTGTGTGTGTGTGTGTGTGTGTGTGTGTGTGTGTGTGTGTGTGTGTGTGTGTGAGTGTGAGTGTGTGTGTGTGTGTGTGTGTGTGTGTGTGTGTGTGTGTGTGTGTGTGTGTGTGTGTGTGTGTGTGTGTGTGTGTGTGTGCAGTGTGTGTGTGTGTATGTGTGTGTGTGGTTATGAAGCATTGCCCTCTGGGACCTGCAGGATTCACAGCTCAGACGCTATGCCCAGAGAGGACAGCGACCTATCGCATCATATCTATCTATCTATATCTCTCTATCTATCTATCTCTCTATCTGTCTATCTATCTTTTTATCTCTCTATTTATCGATCTATATCTCTATCTATCTATGTATCTATTTATCTCTATCGCTATCTCTATCTATCTATGTATCTCTCGATCTCTCTCTCTCTCTCTATCTATCTAACTCTCTATCTCTCGATCTGTCTATCTCCTGGGACAGCAGATACAGCCTATATTCCTCATCCTCATGTGTGTGTGTGTGTGTGTGTGTGTGTGTGTGTGTGTGTGTGTCTGTGTGAGTGTCAGCATGTGCGTGTGTGTGTGTGCGTATGTGTGTGTCTGTGTTGTGGAAAATCTCGAACAATCAATGACCAAATAATGTGAAATTAAATATTCAACGTTGAAGGCTCCCACCGTACAGCAGGCCACCAAGACTTGTTGGAGGATGATCGCATCCTCATATTTATGGCAAAAAAAAGTGCAGGGTGTTACTTAACAGGAGACTGCGGACCGCGCAGGTGCTGGACCACGTGAATCACGCGAGAAGACCCTGTGCCGAGCAAAACATGGGCGCACGGAGTTCATACAGGATGAGTGCCTCAAGGTGAGAGGAGGAGATGTATCCTCCCTAGCTGACAGAGCCATAACTCCACAGATAAGGTGTTTCTCGCTAACAAAGGAGACAACCTTGACTGGACCATGGTGCCATTGTACTGGAGACTTATTTCACTTAGAGTTCATGAAAAACAGAAACTAGGCAGAACATGTGGTGTGCAGTACAAAGAAACATACAGGCATGTAGAACCTTTAACTACTGTATATGTATATGGTCATTTTTCCACTACAGTGTGTATGCGTGTGTGCCTGTTTGTGCGTGTGCGCGTGTATCAGAGTGTGTATCAGAGAGAGTGTGTGGTGTGGGGGGGGGGGGGGGGGGTTGGAGGCCACCAATCACAACAGTCGTTTGCTCCGGGAAAAGAAATGCCTGTTCCCCGATAGAGACTCCATATTGTGCCAGATTCACTCACCGCAGCGTCAGCCCATCTATCAGCCGTTTGAAGAGTGAACGCCTTGCAGAAGGATCCCAGCTCTTCGGCTCTTGTTGTCTACTTGTTGCTTTCGATGCTGGTGTTGAGGCTGATCTTCTGCAGTCTTACTGTATAGTGCAGTATTATAAGGTCTTATAATGCATTATAATAGGTTCTTAGTGTATAGTGAAGTATAATAAGGTCTTGACTCTGTCTGCTGATAGGTGGTGGTTTGCACCTGTCTCACATCCATCAACAACTGTGTCACTGGGCCTCCAACATACCAGCACAATGTATGTGGAATGTCCATATGTTGTTCAGATGTGTCGTTTGCACTACTGTGGGTCTCTCTCTCTCTCTCTCTCTCTCTCTCTCTCTCTCTCTCTCTCTCTCTCTCTCTCTCTCTCTCTCTCTCATGTACACACACACACACACGCACACTCACACACACAAAGGCACATCTCATGAATGACTTGCCGGCTGTGTCTCAACCAGCACCTGTCACAGAGGAGCCTTGACTCGAATGTGAAATCTCTGAAAAGTTATTAATACACACGCTTTACTTTGTCGCGTTGTGTTTTTTAACGGCAGCATCTGCTCCCAATGCTGCATTGCGAAGCTGGCAGAACACCAGGACACCAGCACCAGACCATCGCATCGAGTTGTCCATTAATTGGCCAACAATCGAGTGACGCACAGGCACTGAAGGACTGGCAGTGGTGGGGGGGAGGACGGAATGAAATATGGCGGCTAGCCTCCTAACTTTCTTAACTACTTCATTAAGTTTCACCAAAGTCCCTCCAAGTCCCTCTAATCCCTCTCCTGTCGCACAGTCGCACTCCAGCCGACCCTCGTTACTAACCACAGCACAGCACCCACAACAAATATTGCGGAGAAAACAACACAATGGCGACACCCAAGGAACACCCAATCAGAATAGATGAGAGATGAACAGAAAGCCTTGCGGAAGGCTTTTCTCAGATGAGGACATCGTCGCTTTGCTTCCAGTCAGATTCGGCAGAGGAGTCATGAGGGCACACACGCCACTCTGATTGGCTGATACGTAAGGCCACGACCATATTTGGACATCTTTTGCTGCCCCGCCACAAGGCCAGAGTGATATTCATGATGAAACGCAAACTTGACTATTGGAATGGTTTCCCAAGGCTACAGCAGAGCACCTCCACATACAAATCTTTATTCTCTGTGTATACTAAGACTAGTCATCTTCTTACATCAAGGACTGCTGCAAAGTTATCCCTCCTCATCCTCTTCCTCCTCCTTTTACTTGTCTACCCCCAGACATTCGGTGTACCCAGAGTGCTTTGCATGTCCGCACAGTCCCCCTCCGCTCCAGCTCATCGCACCTTTTCAGCGCCAAGGACACCATAGTTCACTTATAACTCGTCGACAGTTGCCTCTAAAAGATGGATGACTCTCTCGCTACAAAGACCACGTCTGCTGTTCCCTGACCCGTCGAAAGAGAAATTATGTTTGACACGAGTCCAGGGGAGAATTCAGCGATACTGAATATGGAAATGTGTTGGCTGCATATAAAGTGGTCATTCGTGTGCGTGCCGTTTTACCCGGCGTACAAAGAGAGCAGATTTTTCAAAGACATCGGGACAAGACTGTTATCTGTGCGCCGTGCTGTCGGAGATGATGTACAGGGACAGCGTGGCTGCAGCACAACACCGCCGTCGAAACACCGTCTTTAAAACCCGCCGGCCCCATCTCCGTTTTTAAAGAACAACAGACAAATGTGTTGGTTGTCCTCGGTTTGTTATCCTACTCGTCCTACAAGTCATTTAAGTAAGATGCCCTTACAAACCAAAAGGCTGGTCGAATCACTGGGTCACATTATGTCCGGCCACTGGAATGCCAGCGTTTGGACGTCCGGTGATCCGTCAGATGGATTGAGTCCACGGTCATTATGACTGCAGCGGTCCGGTGGTTCTGATGCCGTGTTGCAGCACTGTTACCCGTCTGCCGTCTTTTTTTTGCCGGGGTAAACAAACTTTACCGGCGTTCCATGGGGAGGCCGTGGTTATTATTAATGGCCGTGCTGCCGTGGTCTCACATCGAGCCTCTTCATCGCCACCTGAACGTCGTGTTCAGGGAGGAACGGCTGCACTGCCAGGTAAGGCGGTTGCCAGGTTTCCTCCAACACCTGAGTCTTGTAAAAAGGAAAAAATCAGAGGTGAGGTCATCACTCCACCTGGTTGAGAATGAGGGAACAGGCGGAGTCGCTTTATGTGTTTCACCGACTTGCGTAAGTCGAACAAGTCATTTTCCGAATAAAAAAAAAAGACTATCATCTATTTGATACTGAGGGGGAGGGAGAGGCAGGGAGGGAGAGGCAAGGAGAGTGAGAGAGAGAGAGAGCCTATGACATGACTGGTGCCCAATGTGTGTGTGTGTGTGTGTGTGTGTGTGTGTGTGTGTGTGTGTGTGTGTGTGTGGTGTGTGTGTGTTGTGTTGTGTGGTGTGGTGTGTGTGTGTTGTGGTGTGTGTGTGTGTGATAGTGGTGTTGTGTTAACCTTCCCACGAGACATGCGGTCGGCTGAATTACTGGCGTGCGTAAAACACACCCTGTTTGCAGGCATGCTGCATGATTTGGTGTTTTTTTGTCTCCAGGAGCATATGTCAGATCGTATTGAGGTGTCCTCTGTTTTGGGTGTGCGTGTGTGTGTGTGTGTGTGCGTGATGCGACACGACATCCGACCGGCCACCAGACTCTCGAGTCTGAAGATGAAAATAAGAGGCTGGTGGAATTGACAGCGCGGATCATTGCCATCCACCAGAGCCTTCCCCGGGAAAAGGTCACGTAGATACCGGCCGCTCTCGCAGACTTGTAAGTGCCTGAAGGTCACGGCTGGAGTGCGATAAAGATCCTTCAGAGAGAGAGAGAGAGAGAGAGAGAGAGAGAGAGAGAGAGAAGGAGAGAGAGAGAGAGAAAGAGAGAGAGGAGAGAGAGAGAGAGAGAGGAGAGAGAGAAGAGAGAGAGGAGAGAGAGAGAGAGAGAGAGAGAGAGAGAGAGAGAGATCGATCTCCTCTCCTCCCGTCTCACATTCAGACCAGTGGCTTATAGTGACTTATCGAAGGAACACGAGTTGTCAAGATGCGGCCAACAGCTCCGTCTCCGAGGCAGAGTGAGCTGTCTATCTGCTATGTGTCACCGCCGCGCCGTCTGCCTCGGATTGACGGACAGCCCGGCCCCCAACCCCACCCCCATTGTGTAATATCTCCCGGGGAAATATATATTATATACTTCGGTTTTTATTTAAAAGAAAAAAAATCCAGGAATTTATCAGTGTTTATTTAGAATATAAAAAAAAAGAATACAAGGGTGAAAATTAGATTTTAATTCCAAACATTGATAATTTACTGCTTTTCAGTTGCAATTGTTTGTTTAATGAACACTGCTGGAAAAAAATGTTTCTGCTATATCCCGTGATATAATATATAACGTGCTCTTTAATGTGGTCTGCATGCGATTCTATCTCTATCTCTCTACCATTGCAGCGCAAACATTCAGTTGTTTCGCCCCTCTCTTTTTTTTTTTTAACCACTTCAAGTGAATCTGGCTGATCTGCTGCGTAATCAGCAGTTTGTTTGCGTTTTCTCCCCATTTTGCTCTCCGCTTAGCCGACTATTTCCGGAAGCTTGAGCTGGAGCCATCCAGCATGCCTAATTTTGCCACAAGAGGACACGGTTAAATAATCTCACACCAACAGGAACAACTTTTGGATCCGTGGAAACATCAACTTCCGGGTGAAAATTCAGTTTAAACCGATCTGCTCCTTTTAAAAAATCTAGGTATTTTTCTGTGAAAATCGGCAAAAACCGAAAACGCTGAGCCTTGTATATACTATAGCTCAGGAAACCTGCCCGGGGCGTGAATATCTCAGTGCTTGTTCCTCGTGGTCCACATTACGTGACTTTAATGTGTAGAGCAGATGCCGGTGTTGCGATCGGCAGTATCTCAGGAGGTAATAGCAGTTGTCTCGCAATCGGAAGTTTGCTGGTTCGGTCCCCGGGCTCCTCCTCCTAGCTAAGTGTCGAGGTGTCCCTGAGCAAGACACCACCGAACCCTAACTGCTCCTGACGTGTTGGTTGTTACCTTGCATGGTTGACACCGTCGTCGGTGTATGAATGGGTGAATGTGAGGCAATACTGTAAAGAGCTTTGGATAAAAGCGATATATAAATGCAATCCATTTAACATTCAATTAAACCCTTGATGTTGCTACACCACCAGCATGTCTCATCTACGGTTTCCAGAGCCTCCCAAGTGTTTTGGCCTCAGGTACGCTGAGGCTCCAAGTGCGGTAGCTTGGCATGTGGGCCAACATGTGTCTGAAAAAAAAAAGCCGTTTGAAGCTTCCACCTCCTTCAGCGTCTCACCACTCAACCCCCAAAACTGTCTGAAAGGTGAGTGTGTGGCCAGCAGAAGGCTGGTGTGGTGTGGTGTGGCCACCACCAAGAGGTGCCCTGCTGAGATGTGTCACAAGCTATTCCTTTCCTGGTTTGCTGTCTCTGTGCTGTGAGAAGCGTATGAAGACCTTTTGTGCCACGGGTCTCCGGTGGTGGTCTAATTGGTTGGGTTTGTAGCCTTGCTAACATGCTGCGCTTGCAGACTCCTGGAGCATCTCACCACGCCGTCACATTTTCTAACGCAAAACAAAGCAACTAACCTTCTAATTGTTTGCTGTGAAACTTGTTTTAAAATAAAACATATGATTACGTGAGCGTACGTCCAATGTGCCCGGATTTAGGCACAGTAAGAACCCCAGCATCGAGAGAATGCGAGCGCCAGAGAGAATTAGAGAATGCTGTTGGTATTTCCTGCCCTCTGAGCAAGTCAGTGGGAAGTCTGTTTAAAAAGCGGTAATTATATTTATACGCTTTCTCCCTTCCAATTCGCTCTTCTTTTTTTTCTTTCACATTTATTTTCTTTGCTCACTGTGAATTGTGTACAAACAACAACAACCACTGAGGAGCGGCGCCCCTCTCCTTACCTTACGTTACCTTGGCAAAGGGCGGCCGATTCTGACTGCCTGAGCCAGAGCGTAATCGGGAACACAAGCAGGTGGCGGAAGGACGATTTTGTTTTTGTACAGCGATTATTTTCCAATGATCCTGATCCTGAACTCTCTATCTGCGGTGCGGCTTCACAGCTCAGTGGAAGAGATCAGTTCACACACGGATGATGAGCTCTCAACCTTTTTGCAGACGGACACGGATCAGAGGTTCTGATTGCAGAGTCCTCAGAGGGAATGGGAGCGTTCCGTAAACAGCTGTATCCAACCGCTGCGCCAGCGACGCTCTGACCAGCATGTAGCGGCAGCTGTGAGCTGTTTATTGGAGTTTGAGGCGGTGCAAAGTGGAGTGTGACACAGAGATGATGTCAATCAAGGTAAAAGCCTACGTGTGTCTGTGTGTGTCCAATCACGCAGATGGTGGTGTAGGGGAGGGAACAAGACGAGGGAATCTGCAAGTAAAACAGGCAGAGAATAGAGGCATGGCCTTGGAGTGGAGGAATTGGACCCCCCCCCCACTGACATATCACTGGAGATTCAGAACTCAAAGGATTTCAAAGGGCAGACCTGCCAAAGAGGAAGAAGAAAAGAGATATTTTCTTCAGAACACAATGCCTGTGCTGCTTCCTAGTCACACTGGCTCCAAGGTATCCTCATATTAATGCAGTAGCAGTGTGAAGGATTGACTGGGGGGAGAGGAGAGAGGAGGAGGGGGGAGAGGAGGGTGGAAGAGGGGGAAGAGGAGAGAGGAGGAGGGTGGAAGAGGGGGAAGAGGATAGACGAGGGGGGGAGAGGATGGAGAGGAGAGAGGAGGGGGGGAGAGGAAAGATGAGGGGGGAGAGGATGGAGAGGAGAGAGGAGGGGGGAGAGGATGGAGGAGGGGGGAGAGGAGGAGGGGGGAGAAGCGTTTGGATATTTTTTACTGGTTAAGTGGGTCTATGCAGTGCTGGCCCTCTCTCTGGTCTCATTGATCTCACCGCCAATCTATCGGCTGTCTGACGCACAACTGTGACCTTTTAGGCGACGCACAGAAACCCATTTGTTTCGGAAAGTTTCCGAATCCGAAAAGTTCAGTCATAGAGAGGGAGAGAGAGAGACAGATGCCTTGTTTCCCGCAGTTATTCACATTTTTATTTGTCTCTCTCGTCTATTGTTAGAATTGGCCACGTTGGGTTGAATTGAACTGATTGATTGCATATTGCGTTGTTGTTTAAATCCCTTATTTTCTCACTGGGTCTTCGCCACAACAGTGTTCTCTCACAGGAACAACACGAAACCCTCCCCCTGCATACAGATACTCTGTCTGTCTACTCTCTCTCTGCATCTCTTTGTCCATCTCCCTCTCTTTCTCTTTCTCTCTCTCCCTCTCCCTCTCCCTCTCTCTCTCTCTCTCTCTCTCTCTCTCTCTCTCTCTCTCTCTCTCTCTCTACTCTCTCTCTGTCTCCCTCCCTCTCCCTCCCTTTCTCTCTCCCTCTCTCCCTCTCTCACTCTCTCATCTCGGAGAGAGTGTCATTGATTACTGCTTTCTGGCTGCCCAACAGCCACTCCAGAGTCAGCCTCCCTTTCCCATTTCCCTCTCACCCTCTCTCTCCGCCCCCCTTCACCCTCCTCCCCTTCCCTTCTCTTCAACACACAGCTTGCGTTCCAAAATGTGTATGTGGGTGTGCGTGTGTTTGTGTGTGTGTGTGTGTGTGTGTGTGTGTGTGTGTGTGTGTGTGTGTGTGTGTGTGTGTGGTGGTGTGTGTGTGTGGTGTGTGTGTGTGTGTGAGTATATATATGTGTGTGCTGTGTGCACGTCTGGCCACAACGCACGCCAAGCCGTCAGACACACAACCAGGCATTGCGGCAACGGCCTGCTACAGTCGTAGTATTCCCTCGTTAGTGTGCGATCAGCGCGTTATTTGCGTCGCAATTAAACACAAATTAGGGGAATTTAAAAATACTCTCTATCTGTGATTGCGTCAAGACGGATGCGTCGGTTTCCCGGAGCGTTTCTATTATGTGCTAACGATTGGCCATTAAACATTTTTTCCCTACGTGTCGCGTACCCTGCCCAGTCTCGGTTCACCTATCCTGGGAAACAAACACCGACCGAGCTAGCTAGTAGCCAGTGGTCGGGGGGGGGGGCGCCCCTGTGACTGAACCCGAGCGTGCTTGTCCTGATGTGGTGAGGATGTGGGTGAGGGTGAGGCGAGGGGTGATGGTGGGTAGATGGTGATGGTGGTGGTGGGGGGTGTGGTGGGGTGGTGGGGCTGGCGGGGCTTGGTGGGCGTGGTCGTTGGGCTGGTGCTAGGTCTCCCACAGCATGGCTTGGCCCCAGGTGAGCTCCCTGCGGTCTGCCAGCCCCCCCCTCGGCCGGGCCCACTCTCCCCCCCCCCCCCCACACACACCACACACACACCCGCTGATCTCCAAACATACAAACAATATCATACACTGTAATATAATATAATGTAATATAATGCCACAGCCGATTCTGCATCCTACTCCGCATTCGTCACGGGAGAGACAGCGTGCTCTCTACTAGATCCGGAAGTGGCAAAAACGAAACGAAACTTAACTAAAAACGAGTTGGCTAAGATGAGGTGTGCCCCCCCTAGTGGCGATATTCAACACTGCCTTTGAACGTTACGCTGTTCAGTACGGAGACGGAGGAGGGGGGTGGGGCCGGGGGATCCAGCATAGACCCGGAGCATCCCAAACTCTCGCTGCCTCCATGCCAGCCGGCCTACCTGCCCTACCTGCCTGCCTGCCTGTCCTGTCCTCCACGATGGGGGGGGTGCTCTCCTCGGCGTGGGGGGGGGGGGGGGGTTCTCGACAACAAGCAAGCTACCCAGTCGCCATGGTGACGGCGCTGCTGTTGCACAAGGGCCGAAGCAAACCCAAGACCTGAGACCTTGGTCACTGTGTGCCGCTATATCAAAAAAACTAATCAAGCCATCTGATTGATCGGTCGGGGGGAGAAGGTTGAATGGGGACTATCAAGCGCGGCGGGTCCTCATTGGCCACCGGTGAGGAGCTTCTCTCCACAGCGATTGGCTGCCAAGACTCAGGGACCGGGGGAAGGTAGAGCAGCATCCTCGCTCGGCCAAGCAACACACCTCCACCTGACGAGCAACCTCTGTATCGCTCCATCTCTCTCTCTCTCTCTCTCTCTCTCTCTCTCTCTCTCTCTCTCTCTCTTTCCCTCTGTATCTCTCTGTATACCCTTTCTCTGTATTGTTTATCTCTCTCTCTCTGTATACCGCTCTCTCTTTCTCTCTCTCTTTCCCTCTGTATACCTTTTTCTCTCTCTCTCTCTCTCTCTCTCTCTCTCTCTCTCTCTCTCTCTCTCTCTCTCTCTCTCTCTCTCTCGCATGCGTGTACATGTGTCGTACTGCTGGATGCTAGCTGTATTTCCGTCGTGTTTACCGTCCTATTACATGGTCTGTGTTGTATGCTGTGTTGTTTACTGTGTTGTTTACTGTGTTGTTTACTGTGTTGTTTACTGTGTTGTTTACTGTGTTGTTTACAGCCTTTTCCCTTTCACCGTGAACCAAACCCTATTTCACTGCTAAGCGGTTGACTCCTCAGTTCAAACAAATAATACATTGTAACTCATAATTTCTCGGCTACAGACCAACAGAGCAAACCGAAAATACAACGTAGGCTCTGCTTCACGGTCGGTTTCCTAAACTGATGTTTTTATTGACTGGCAGCATGTTGGTTTTCATCAGGGGGGTTTTCGTCAGTATTTTTTTGTGTGTTGTTACCGGGAAAACGTGCGACTGTTGTATTCCAGGTTTACAGGACAGGCACGATGTTCTCAGCCGTAAACAAGTTGTATACAACGTGAATGTTCTTGTTGTCTTGCCACCTAATACATCTGGTTACATCCCCGGGGCGAGGAAATAGTGGTTTCAGTTTAGTTTTAGTTTTAGTGTGCGCATTCTGTGTCCAGACGAAGTGCCGACGCGTGTGAACCAAGAACCAACTCGTCTTGCAAGGTCGTTTGTGACTCATTCCTCACAAAAGTCTCACCCTTTCTCCTTCATGTTTACTAGTTTGTTTGTTGTTGTTTTTTACATCGAGTGACTTACAATGCAGCAGTAGCTCAGGAGGTAAGAGGTAAGGTTGTCTGGCAACAGGAAGGTTGCTGGTTCGATCCCCGGGCTCCTCCTAGCTAAGTGTTGAGGTGTCCCTGAGCAAGACACCACCTAACCCTAACTGCTCCTGACGTGTTGGTTGTTACCTTGCATGGTTGACACCACTGTCGGTGTATGAATGGGTGAATGTGAGGCAATACTGTAAAGTGCTTTTGATAAAAGCGATGATATAAATGCAATCCATTTACCATTTTACAGTGCGGTCAAATACTCAATGAAATAGCAGGTAGGGGTTCGGTACCTTGCACAACGATGCCTTCGGGTTAGACTGTGTGGACATTGGGGAAGGCAGAACCCAGGACCCAGGATCTCTTTTACCACCAATACACAATCCTGACCTGCTCTCTCTCTCTCTCTCTCTCTCCCCCTCCAGCCACCAGCTCCACCAAACTGGAGGACCTGAGCTTCCTCGATGAGCAGCGGAATGCCCCCCTGCGCACCTCCATGCGTCTGCCCTGGCACAACACGGGAGGCCGCCCCCCGCTCGACTCCAAAGGTAGCGCCCTTTTTCTTTACGTTTCGCATGGCCTGCTCTGTCGCTAGCTGGCTAGCTATCTGCGGCGCTGAACAGGCACCGATCAGGCACCGAGACTAGAGGAGATGGCTACCGTTTCAAATCGCAAGTCGATTATTTTTGTAATCTCGATGTGTGTGTGTCCCCGTCGTACAGCAAGAGATCGCCGGTCGAGGGATGAGCTACTGCAGAAGAGACCAGCCGCGGGTTTATCTGCTCACGTACAGCAGGGCCCCCCCCAACACCCCCCACCCCCGACTAGACTCAATCCCATTTCCAATAAAAACCTCAATAAACGCTGTAATTACTTTTAGTTTAGTATAATCGGTGTAAAATTACATTTTCAAAATATGATGCCACCTAATGCTCCCCGAATACATTTTACAAACCCCAGGGCTCCGCCCCGCACGAGTCCCGCCAGAGTTGACGATGAATGAGAACATGAATAATTAAATTCGAACGCATTAAGGAACCAAAAACTCTTTAACCCTCCTCCTCTGTCCTCGCGGCTCGACGAGGAGCGTCTGGATGATGTTAGCGCGGTGTTAGCGCGGTGTTAGCTCGGTGTTAGCCGTATAGCTCCCCTCTCCCCGGGGATGTAAACAAAACTGAGCCCATGTTATCCTCTCCAGACGCTCTTCTCATCCTTCTCCTCCTCTCTGTTATTCTATTTAAAATATTAAGCAGACGTCATGGTACAGAAGTTGGCATTTTGCCTCCCACTGAAATATGCAGCTCAGGAGGTAAGAGCGGTTGTCTGGCAACAGGAAGGTTGCTGGTTTGATCCCCGGGCTCCTCCCCCTCCTAGCTAAGATTCATAGTTACAAGGTTAATAGAAGAGTTTTATAATTGCTAGGTTGCCTGCATAATATCTGGGATAAGAGCAGACGTGCCATTCTGAGCATTACCAACATCTAAGAACATACAATATGCTAAACAATGCAAAGTACTATTAATAATGCACAAACAACACAAGTTAGTGCTAGGGTTAGAGAGGAGGGGGGGGGGGGGGGGGGGGGGGGGGTTATGTAGAGTCCAGGTGAACTCTGAACAGGTGGGTCTTGAGTCTCTTGTTAGCTAGGAGGGGGAGGAGCCCGGGGATCAAACCAGCAACCTTCCTGTTGCCAGACAACCGCTCTTACCTCCTGAGCTGCATATTTCAGTGGGAGGCAAAATGCCAACTTCTGTACCATGACGTCTGCTTAATATTTTAAATAGAATAACAGAGAGGAGGAGAAGGATGAGAAGAGCGTCTGGAGAGGATAACATGGGCTCAGTTTTGTTTACATCCCCGGGGAGAGGGGAGCTATACGGCTAACACCGAGCTAACACCGCGCTAACACCGCGCTAACATCATCCAGACGCTCCTCGTCGAGCCGCGAGGACAGAGGAGGAGGGTTAAAGAGTTTTTGGTTCCTTAATGCGTTCGAATTTAATTATTCATGTTCTCATTCATCGTCAACTCTGGCGGGACTCGTGCGGGGCGGAGCCCTGGGGTTTGTAAAATGTATTCGGGGAGCATTAGGTGGCATCATATTTTGAAAATGTAATTTTACACCGATTATACTAAACTAAAAGTAATTACAGCGTTTATTGAGGTTTTTATTGGAAATGGGATTGAGTCTAGTCGGGGGTGGGGGGTGTTGGGGGGGGCCCTGCTGTACGTGAGCAGATAAACCCGCGGCTGGTCTCTTCTGCAGTAGCTCATCCCTCGACCGGCGATCTCTTGCTGTACGACGGGGACACACACACATCGAGATTACAAAAATAATCGACTTGCGATTTGAAACGGTAGCCATCTCCTCTAGTCTCGGTGCCTGATCGGTGCCTGTTCAGCGCCGCAGATAGCTAGCCAGCTAGCGACAGAGCAGGCCAT
Source organism: Coryphaenoides rupestris (assembly GCA_002895965.2). NCBI lineage: Eukaryota > Metazoa > Chordata > Actinopteri > Gadiformes > Macrouridae > Coryphaenoides > Coryphaenoides rupestris. The sequence continues at coordinate 235,362 of PIJE02000114.1, read as the reverse complement.
GCGAAACGTAAAGAAAAAGGGCGCTACCTTTGGAGTCGAGCGGGGGGCGGCCTCCCGTGTTGTGCCAGGGCAGACGCATGGAGGTGCGCAGGGGGGCATTCCGCTGCTCATCGAGGAAGCTCAGGTCCTCCAGTTTGGTGGAGCTGGTGGCTGGAGGGGGAGAGAGAGAGAGAGAGAGAGAGCAGGTCAGGATTGTGTATTGGTGGTAAAAGAGATCCTGGGTCCTGGGTTCTGCCTTCCCCAATGTCCACACAGTCTAACCCGAAGGCATCGTTGTGCAAGGTACCGAACCCCTACCTGCTATTTCATTGAGTATTTGACCGCACTGTAAAATGGTAAATGGATTGCATTTATATCAGCTTTACAGTATTGCCTCACATTCACCCATTCATACACCGACGGCGGTGTCAACCATGCAAGGTAACAACCAACACATCAGGAGCAGTTAGGGTTAGGTGGTGTCTTGCTCAGGGACACCTCCACACTTAGCTAGGAGGCGGAGCCCGGGGATCGAACCAGCAACCTTCCTGTTGCCAGACAACCGCTCTTACCTCCTGAGCTACTGCTGCATTGTAAGTCACTCGATGTAAAAAACAACAACAAACAAACTAGTAAACATGAAGGAGAAAGGGTGAGACTTTTGTGAGGAATGAGTCACAAACGACCTTGCAAGACGAGTTGGTTCTTGGTTCACACGCGTCGGCACTTCGTCTGGACACAGAATGCGCACACTAAAACTAAAACTAAACTGAAACCACTATTTCCTCGCCCCGGGGATGTAACCAGATGTATTAGGTGGCAAGACAACAAGAACATTCACGTTGTATACAACTTGTTTACGGCTGAGAACATCGTGCCTGTCCTGTAAACCTGGAATACAACAGTCGCACGTTTTCCCGGTAACAACACACAAAAAAATACTGACGAAAACCCCCCTGATGAAAACCAACATGCTGCCAGTCAATAAAAACATCAGTTTAGGAAACCGACCGTGAAGCAGAGCCTACGTTGTATTTTCGGTTTGCTCTGTTGGTCTGTAGCCGAGAAATTATGAGTTACAATGTATTATTTGTTTGAACTGAGGAGTCAACCGCTTAGCAGTGAAATAGGGTTTGGTTCACAGTAAACAACACAGTAAACAACACAGTAAACAACACAGTAAACAACACAGTAAACAACACAGCATACAACACAGACCATGTAATAGGACGGTAAACACGACGGAAATACAGCTA
>PIJE02000114.1:189127-231627 GCA_002895965.2 Coryphaenoides rupestris | reverse complement strand
TCGTTTGTGATAATATTGGATTTTGGACTTTTCCCCAAATCCCACTTTCTCAAATCAATCAAATATGTTCAGTATCAATTAATCAATAGTTGCACTTGAGAGTTTGGTCTTCACTATGACAGTGCCTTATTAATAGTCACCATCATAGTCAGTCGGTCATAGTCGTCTACTCATCTCTTATCTCCACGAGCGTCATCTCTCAGTTCCTCATGAGAAGGAACTCTGATTCTGACCAATTAACGGTTCCACATCTCTCTCCATATTTCCATCTAGGTGGTGGAGGAGGAGGAGGAGGAGGAGGAGGTGGTGGTGGTGGTGGTGGAGGAGGAGGAGGAGGGCCAGCGAGCACCGAGCTCCCCCTCAGCCAGCCCCCTCAGCCCACGCCCCCGCCCAGCACCAGCAACACCCTGAGAAACCCCACCTCCGTCGGCACTACCACCACCACCACCACCACCACCACCTGCAGCAGCAGCAGCAGCAGCAGCAGCTCTGGGACCCCCGAAGCCCAGAGACATAAGGAGGAGGCCGTCAAACGTCTGGCTGCCAAGGTAGGACCCCCCACCACTCTCCTCCAACCACCCCCACCCCCCCGAAGACTCTGGTGCTCCGGGAAGAAGATCATTACGAATAAATGGGTTCCATGTGAGCCATAAACATGAGGGGTTTAATTAGATGACGTTTCCCCGGTATGGGGGAAGTCATGTGACCCCCCCCCCCCCCCCACTGCTTGGTATCTGGTGTATACTGCGTGTGTCGTCCACATCAGTCAAACATCTCATTGGTGTTTCCCCTCCATGCATCCAGCAGATGGTTTGTTTGGTTTTTGGTTATTATTATATTATTATTATTATGTCACAACATGGGGCCAATGTCGCTATGCACAAAAAAGAAAATGAATATTATTATACTAGTATGTTGTTCTATATTAGCAGTGTTCTCGAACAATCGATGACCAAATAACGTGAAATCAAGTAATAACAAACATACATTTATTCTAGAGACAAAAAAGGGTCCGGTGCTCATATTTATGGCAAAAAAAGTGCATACAAAAGTGTTACACAACAGGAGACTGCGGGCCGCGCAGGTGCTGGACCACGTGAATCACGCTGGGAGACCCGGTGTCGTGCAAAACATGGGTGCACGGAGTTCATACAGGATGAGTGCCTCAAGGTGAGAGGAGGAGATGTATCCTCCCTAGCTGACAGAGCCATAACTCCACAGATAAGGTGTTTCTCGCTAACAAAGGAGACAACCTTGACTGGACCATGGTGCCATTGTACTGGAGACTTATTTCATGAAAAGCAGAAACTGGGCAGAACATGTCTATATGAGGTGTGCAGTACAAAGAAACATACAGGCATGTAGAACCTTTAACTACTGTATATGTATATGGTCATTTTTCCAATTTTGTTGTTCAACAAAATTGGCACTAGCGCTATTTAAGAGCACACAAGGAGAAAAAAACACATTGTAATGCATAATTGCCTGCCAGTTATTATTAGAAGGTAAAGTTTTGATTGTCGTGTCCTAGGTGGCCCCCCTGCCTCCCCTTCAATTGGTACATTGTCATTATTGTTTTTTAATTGAAATATTGTGAGGGAAAAATACTGAGAGCAAAACAGTAACTGTAAAGACTAGAAACACACTAAAACCTTGCACATCAGCGCACACACCTCGGTAAATTACATAATTGTGTGCCGGCTGTCAACTCTTGACGGCGCTCGTGTCTTGTGGGGAACAAAATAAAGTACTTTTAGTATTATTCCACACAGTCAATTTCCTCCATCATTCACATCCCACCTCCCTCCTCCACACACCCATAACCCTGCCCCATCTGGCCACCAACCCCTCCACCCCCCTCCACCCCTCCTCCCTCCACCCTCCACCCTCCACCCTCCAAGGCAGAGAGCAGTGTTGTATTCTCAGCATGCATGAGATGCATTACAGGCCGAGACACCTGGCAGGTTGATTCATGGATGTTTGTATTCCTTCCTCCCGCCTGACACCGCGTGAGTTGTGGGCGAGTATCAGTCGATCCACTCAAACTTGTTTCTGTTGGTTATTGTCGTGTACATCTTGTTGGATGCACGTTTTGGGCGGCAGTAGCTCAGGAGGTAAGAGCGGTTGTCTGGCAACAGGAAGGTTGCTGGTTCGATCCCCGGGCTCCTCCTCCTAGCTAAGTGCCGAGGTGTCCCTGAGCAAGACACCACCTAACCCTAACTGCTCCTGACGTGTTGGTTGTTACCTTGCATGGTTGACACCGCCGTCGGTGTATGAATGGGTGAATGTGAGGCAATACTGTAAAAATCGCTTTGGATAAAAGCGATATATATGATGGTCTTATTGGATGCATGTCTTGTTGGATGTGTGTTTCTGCTATATTGCTTGAAGCCATGTGAGGAAGTGATTGGCAGGTTACGGTGTTGGACTCCCTTCGGAAAGGTTCCCGGTTTTGAACCCCAATTGTCCACAATCTACCTGACAGGGGCCTCGAGCAAGACTCCCAACTCCTTGATGTGTAATGTGGTTTCCGATAATCGTCTGCTAAAGAGCTGAAGGGTGTCTAGAGAGGCAGGACAAACATCCCGTGACTATTTATTTCACTGTGGCACAGTCCCTCTCCCTCCTGTCCTTCCGTCTCACAGCGATCTCTCTCGCAGCACGGCGATTCTCTCTCTATCTGGGAGCGGGGCCGAGACTCCCATAAGACCTCTCTTTCTCTTTGTTGCCAAGGTAACGGCGCCACGGAGAGGCCAGAGGCGGTGTAATTTGTTTGGCATTTCAATCAATATGGAACATAATGTGTGGCCATAACCTGAGACGTGAGCAATCCAGAAACCTTGTCTCGTCTGTTCGCTCTATATACCCTGTAAAAATGACCCCTTATCTTTTCTGATAATCTTTTAACACATTTCAAACCAAGTTCCCCTTGCTGATGTATAGGATCTCCCGTTTTAAGAACTCCTGTTTACAACACATTCGGTTTCATAAAATCCAAAGTTGAAAAAGTTCTGCAAAGACTTTGAAAGAGTTTTACTAATGTTAAGCTCGATAACACTTGAGAAGCGGCCTGTGTCCGGCCACTTGTCGTTATCGTCATGGCTTAATTTCGTTAAAGAAAATGTCAATTCAACTGAATAGCCCAGCAGCAGATGACATTTTGCTATTATTATGGAGGTTACTCAGTGGCAAATCTGAATAAAAATGGAACTCTGGAATTCTGGTTCCCGTTGGTTTTGTTTTGATGTGCCTGGTATGGAAGGACATCATAATTTTATAATCATACCATTTACAGTTCTCGTACACGTTCATCTTGGAATGAAAAGTGTCCTTGGTGTCTTCAATGGGATGGGACCCGGTCGGGTCCCTTCTCAACACAACCACTTTGCTCAGCAGTGCGATGACTCACTGCAAAGACTCACTTGGTAATAGCGAAATGTTGTGCGGGGAAAAACACACAGCTTGCATATGCCACTGGAGAATGCTTTTGTTTATGTTGCCAGACGGGGGTCTCGTTCTGCCACCCAAGCGCATCTAAAGATCTCTCTGAGCAGCACAGCAAGCAGCGTCCCCTAAGCCAATTATTTGCGCAGAAGTCCCTGCTGTGAGCTATCTTCCCAGAGCCGCGCGTCTCTGTGATGTGTGAATAACTGATGTGTCACCCGGCGCCGCCTGTCAAGTAGAGAGGAGGCTTCACTGCCTCACCTCACCACCGCTATCCAATGAGCCCCTGGGTGATACACACACACACACGCACACACTGAGGCAGTGCAGTTCTACAGCATGTTCAGGAGCTACTGTTTTGCATTTGAGTCAGTTAAACCAAATACCACCAAATAACTCTAGTTTTTGATACATGCCATCAATGAGCAGGTAAGGGGTTGGGCGTCTTGCTCAAAGACTGCAGACATTGGAGTTTGAACCCAGAACCTTTCAACTGGGAGTCAAACACCCCAGAGGAGCTCAGTGCGTTTGAGGCCACACCAGATATTGTGTTTTTGTGTGAGGACTCAAAACATGTGTGGATCATCAGGATTGACCACGTCATGCAGAGACAAGTTAGTAGGACAGCATTCTGATTGTGTTATCAAGCTTAGCAAGTTAAAGTGCCAGAGAACGTGTTGAACTGTTGACCTGTAAGGACAATGTGCTGTTCTCTAGACCGGTGTTTCTCAACTCGTGGGGTCTGGACCTGGCACTGGCTACTGGGCCAAACGCCAAACAGTGGATTCATTGGATTATTGACCGCTTAAACCCACACTTCACGTTTGTGATGCGCGCCAAATACTGATCCATCAGACCACGATATTTGTTGACATTTGCAACAAACGTCAATAAATCGCTTTTCAGATCTCTCTGAAAACTGATTGAATCAACCAGCACTGATTGAAAACGGACACCCGCGACATTGTGACATAAATTTGCTGTAGGTAAGATTTAAGAGGTATAATTTGAGTGTAATTAGTTTAAATGGAGCTGGCCATTAATCAGCATTGAGTGAGAGAAATGTGCGAATATCGAGTTGACTGCACCCGCCTCCGTAGAGCGTTTAGATCTGAGACCTCGTGCGTGATTGGTTCAGGGAGTCCTTCTCGCCTGTCAATCACAGGTATGTGAATGTAACACTTCTCCATGGGATAGAAACGTTCTCTCTTCGGGTCTTTTCTTGCTCTGTTTACAACTCTCGAGTCATACCGACAGCAGCCGTAACGTACAGGTAAACGTGGCCGTTGGGGTTCTGTGTGTATTCAGGTTTATTTTTTCTGTGGCTCCAAGGGGGCCCCAGAGGTTAAGGGTCAAACACTACTTTCCCGTGTTACTTGTGTGTCTATCACTTCCAGACGTTGTCATGACAGCACAGAATCACAAACTTGTTTAAAAGGACAAACAAATAAACAAGTGTGAATGAAGGAGCATTTTCTGTGTTAAGCGTACGAATTCTGCGCCTGCTTGTGTTAACCTCGTTTTCAAATGTTTAGAACCCCTCTTTCAATATGAATCTGAATTGAATTCTTTTTCAATGGAAGTAGCATAAAAGACGGAGGGATTTCAGCGATGTCTACAGCGTCGGCTAAGCCTGTATTTGTGTTAAGTGTTCTTATCCGGCATGAGCCTAGCCGCTCACAGTACCATGTAGCATGTCTTGTCAATGCTATGTGATATTTACAAAACAAGGTTACAACCCGATCAAGATTAGTTATTCTGAGTGCTTTTTCTACATTACAAACATAACCAGATAACACACAAAAAACAAAGAGAGTGAGAGTTAGATTTGGAAATAAGAGAGCAAGAGTTTGAAAATAAAGAACCCAACAAAAATGTTCCTTCCCTCTCACCACCATTGAGATTGGTCTGAAATTGCAGTTCAGTCATAAATGGTAAATGGATTGCATTTGTACAGCGCTTTTATCCAAATGCTTTACAGTATTGCCTCACATTCACCCATTCATACACCGACGGTGGTGTCAACCATGCAAGGTAACATATTGTAGAGACCAGACTGCGCTAGCTGGCCAACACGGACACGTGCAGCATGTCGTCTCGTTGGTCACCTGATGCTCTACCTGCTGCAGCTGCCGCTGCTGTTAGACCGGCAACTGTGTCAGCTCCTGCAGGTTGGAATGTACAGTAATTAGAACAGAGTCAAAGCCTCCCAAAGGAGACCCCTCTTCCTCCTCCTCCTTCTCCTCCTCTTCCTTTTTCTCCTCCTCTTTCCCTTTCTCTTCTTCCTCTTCCTCTGCCTCCTCCACCTTTTGCTCCACCTCCTCACATCCGTTCCTTTACACCTCTCCACACCCCCTCTTCCCTCCACTTCCCCCTCCTCCTCCCCTTCTCCTCTCCTCCCCTCCTCCCTCTCCTCTTCCTCCTCCTCCTCCACCTCCTCCTCCCGGCCTACAGCAGCAGCAGCAGCAGCCTATTCTGGGGCCAGTCATCCTACTTTCAGACACTCCTACCAGGGGGACGGTGGGCTGCAGGTTATTTGAGGTGGTTGCGCATTGGTCTGCTTTCTCTCTTCCCTGCTCTTATGTGTGTGTGTGTGGGGGGAGGAGAGAGAGAGAGAGCAAGAGAGGGAGGGAGGGAGGGAGAGGGGTGAGGGGTGAGGGGTTATCAGAGCTTTGAGTAAGAACAGAAGTCCTCCTCCCGCACGTGTTGAGGTGAAGCAGGTTTTTTTGGTGGGGGTTTTTCTAGCCCCTTCTTCTTCTTCTTCTTCTCCTCCACAAACGAGGCCGTGTCTCCTTTGATGTTCTGTGTGCTCTGTAGCAGCGCCAGGGAACCAGGACAGAGGGGCCGGTGTCGTGTGTGTGTGTCTCTGTGTGTGTGTGTGTGTGTGCGCGTGTATGTGTGTGTGCGAGTGTGTGTGTGTGTGTGTGTGTGTGTACCCACGGGGACCGCGTCACATCACACAGTGGTTCTCTTGGCAATAGTTTGAGGTCGTCACCGCCGCCACCACAGCCGACTTTGTCGAGATCCGCGCTCTCTCTCCCCTCCTTATACAGATCCTTTCCAGAAAATTATCATGGAAAAGTTTTTTTTTTTTCATTATTCCTTTCAAAAAGTGAAACTTTCATAGATTATAGATTCATTACACACAAAGTAAAGTATTTCAAGTATTTATTTGTTTAACTTTGCATAAGTTTGGCTTCCAGCTCATAAAAACCCCCAAAACAGTATTTCAAGAAATTAAATATCACATAAAACCAATCAAAAAACTGTATTTTCAAAACAGAAATGTCGATCTTCTGAAAAGTTATGTTCATGCCTGCACTCAATACTTGGTCGGGAATCCTTTTGCTTTAATTACTGCCTCGATGCGCCGTGGCATGGAGGCGATCAGCCTGTGGCATTGCTCTGGAGTTATGGAAGCCCAGGTTGCCTTGATGCCAGCCTTCAGCTCCTCTGTGTTGTTGGGTCTGGTGTCTCTCATGTTCCTCTTGACAATACCCCATAGATTCTCTATGGGGTTCAGGTCAGGTGAGTTTGCTGGCCAATCGAGCACTGTTACAGCATGGTTATTAAACCAGGTATTGGTTGTTCTGGCAGTATGGGCAGGTGCCAAGTCCTGCTGGAAAATAAAATCAGCATCTCCATAAAGGTTCTCAGCAGAAGGAATCATGAAGTGCTCTAAAATGTCCTGGTAGACAGCTGCAGTGACCTTGGACTTGAGAAAGCACAGTGGACCAACACCAGCACTTGGGGGCCTTGACCCTGGGGCCTTGATTTCCAAATGAAATACAGACTTTACTCTCATCTGAAAAGAGGACATTGGACCACTGAGCAACAGTCCAGTCCTTCTTCTCCTTAGCCCAGGTGAGACGCTTCCGACGTTGTCTCAGGTTCAGGAGTGGCTTGACTCGAGGAATCCGACAGTTGTAGCCCATGTCCCGGATACGTCTGTACGTGGTGGTTTTTGAAGCACTGACTCCAGCCTCAGTCCACTCCCTCTGAATCTCCGCTAAATGTTTGAATCGTCTTTGCTTGACAATCCGCTGACAATCCGCTGTCATCCCTTTTGCTTGTGCACCTTCTCCTGCCACTTTTTTCCCTTCCACTAAACTTTCTATTGATATACTTGGACACTGCACTCTGTGAACAGCCAGCCTCCTTAGCGATGACCTTTTGTGTCTTACCCTCTTTGTGGAGGCTGTCAACTGAGATACAATTTAACGACATAGGAACACTTTGCAGGTGTTTTGAGTTAATTAGATAATTAGAGTGTGACACGTTGAAACGTTCATTCTCTGAAATAACTGAGAAGTAAATGCTGATTTTCTTCACACTATTCTAATTTCTTGAAATACTGTTTCGTGGGTTTTCTGGAGCTGTAAGCCAAAATTATGAAAAATGAAACAAATAAAGGCTAGAAACATTTCACTTTGTGTGTAATGAATCTATAATCTATGAAAGTTTCACCTTTTGAATGGAATCATGGAAAAAAACTAACTTTTCCATGGATTTTCCTGCTTAATACCCAGGTATACAGGTGGAACGCAGGATGATATAGCAGTGACAAGACAAAGTGTAGCTCCCTCCAGTAATTCCTGGAGGGAATGCCTGAATCAGACCAATTCCTGAATCAGACCAACCTGTAAGAACTGGGTTGAAAGAGAAAATTAAAGAAAAAGACAATAAATGAAATGCATGTATGTATGTCTTGTATTCACAGTTTTTAATTCCCCTGCAGCTAAACAACAGGTCACATATGTCAGCTAACACATTCATAGCATATGTAACCATACAGAGATGAACTTAAACTCAAAACATACCTCGGAGGCTGCTTAATACTAAGAGGGGCTAAATCTTGCTTGCTTTGTCCTTGCCTTCTTTCTTCTTGGTTACTTTACTTTACTTGCTTTATATAGTCATATAGTCATAGTTTACTTTATATGTGTGCATATATGCCCTCTTCTCTTTAGGGCTTTTAGCGCTTCGCTAGCAAGGTGTTACATTTTTCAAGGACGTGAGGAAAAACTGAAGTGGCAGAAATTAGTTTTAGAAATTATTATTTTTTAATTTGTTTAGAATTTCTTTATAATTACTTTCTGTTTAATGTTCAACGTTATGCACCAATTCACAAACAGCACATTCCTTGTCTGTGAAAGCTACATGGCAATACACCTTGGATTCTGATTCTGATTCTAAATAACAGTGCCTGAGTGTCATTCAACGTCATTCACGACGATATCTCTCCTCTGTGCCGCTCTCGTCGTCCAGGTGGTGGCGTACCACTACTGCCAGGCGGACAACACCTACACCTGCCTGGTGCCGGAGTTCGTCCACAGCATCGCGGCCCTGCTGTGCCGCGCCCACCAGCTGTCCGCCTACCGGGAGCTCTTGCTGAAGGAGCCCCAGCTGCAGAGCATGCTCAGCCTGCGCTCCTGCGTCCAGGACCCCCTGGCAGCCTTCAGGAGGGGCATGCTGGAGCCGCTCTCCACCCTGCGCAGAGGTAACCAGCCGTCCCCCCCCTGTCCCCCCCTCACCCCTGGCCCCCCCTGGCCCCTGGCCCCCCCTTGCACCCATCCCGCTGTCCCCCACCCCTGGGTGCAGCTGTGGTGTATGGACAGCTGTGATGTATGGACAGATGTGGTGTATGGACAGATGTGGTGTGTGGACAGATGTGGTGTGTGGACAGATGTGGTGTGTGGACAGATGTGGTGTATGGACAGCTGTGGTGTTTGGACAGCTGTGATGTATGGACAGATGTGATGTGTGGACAGATGTGGTGTATGGACAGATGTGGTGTGTGGACAGATGTGATGTTTGGACAGCTGTGATGTATGGACAGCTGTGGTGTATGGACAGATGTGGTGTATGGACAGCTGTGGTGTTTGGACAGCTGTGATGTATGGACAGCTGTGATGTATCGACAGCTGTGATGTATGGACAGCTGTGGTGTATGGACAGCTGTGATGTATGGACAGATGTGGTGTATGGACAGCTGTGATGTATGGACAGCTGTGATGTATGGACAGCTGTGATGTATGGACAGCTGTGATGTATGGACAGCTGTGGTGTATGGACAGATGTGGTGTATGGATGTCAGGACAGCAGAGTCCTGCTTCCACAAGATTCAAGATTCAAGATTCAAGAAGACTTTAATTATCCCGAGGGAACTTATCGTGCAGCATACAAGTCAGAAAGAACAACTCCCGTTACATCATAGTGGTTGTGCGTGACGAGCAGACAGCCAATCAGCGCTCCTCTCACTCACTTCGCTCATGCTCACTCTGCCCCTCCCCCTCCTCCCCTGCTATACTGTGAGTGTTGCCGGCGTCACTCAGCGCGCTGCTGGATGATGAAGAGGAGAAGAGGAGCGCCGTTTGGTGTTGTTTTACAGCTATACACCACAATACTGCAAGCTGCGATGTTTGCAGAAAACAAATTAGGTACTCTCAACTGAAAAATGTTCATTCAAATTTGCATATTGATGATGCATTCACTTCATAAATTATGACGCATTGCTCTCCCCTACATGAAAGTAGATAAGCTGCTTTTCTAAATTCATAATTAGGTTAATAGAATGAGTTTCATAATTGCTAAGTTGCCTGCATAATATCTGGGATAAGAGCAGACGTGCCATTCTGAGTGCATTACCAACATCTAAGAACATACAATATGCTAAACAATGGTAAGTACTATTAATAATGCCAAGACACAAACATGCAAGTTAGTGCTCGGGTTAGAGAGGAGGCTGGGGGGGGGGGGGGTTATGTAGAGTCCAGGTGAACTCTGAACAGGTGGGTCTTGAGTCTCTTGTTAAGGGGGGGGGGGTTATGCAGAGTCCAGGTGAACTCTGAACAGGTGGGTCTTAAGACTCTCGCATAGTAGCTGGAAGAACAGATCTTGTAGCTCTCGTGTCTGATGTGGTATCGCTGTGTGTCTTCCAGTCCGCCTGGCCCTACAAGCCGGTGGACATCATGCTGAAGCCGCTGCTCTTCGAGGTCCCCAGCATCACCATGGACTCGGTGTTCGTGTGGCCGTGACTGGCTCTTCCAGCAACTGGAGGCCCTGCTGAAGAGGGAGGTGGCCGGCGGCGGCCGGCGGCGGTGCGGTGGGTGGTGGGCAGCGTGGGCTACGGCAGACGGCCATCGTCTCGCGGCTGGTGGCACTGAGCTGCCACGCGGCCGCATGCGGCAGATCGCCTCCAACAGCCCCAGCGGCCTCGCCAAGAGTACGCTCATGCACTCTCTCTCTCTCTCTCTGTGTCTGTGTTTCTCGCTGTTCTATCTCGCTCTCCCTGCTCTCGTCTCTTGCTCTTCCTCTCCTCTCTTCTCTCTCTCTCTCTTTTCTCTCTCTTTGGTCTCTCTCCTTCTCTCTCACCTTCTCTCTCACACACTTTCCCTCTCTCTCTTTCTCTCTCCTTTTCTCTCTCTTTGTCTCTGTCTCTCCTCTCTCACACACTCTCTCTCCTCTCTTGCTCTCTCTCATGTTCTATTTCTTTTTCTCTCTGTTTTTCTCTCTTTGTTTCTCTCTCACCCTCTCTCTCTCTTTCTCTCTCACAGTTCTCTCTCTCTCTCTCACACCTCTCTCTTTCTCTCTCTGATGTGACAGTATTCATTCACTTGATGACAGTAGAGTGTTTGATTTAGCGGAGTGGGAGCCTTAGAACAAGTGTCTTCAATGAGACAGGAATGGTGCAGGAGTCTTATAGTCACGCTGTCGGCACAAACATCAAAGGATGCAAAGAAAACACAATCCAAAGAAGAGTTCTCCTGGCCTGAACTATTACTACTTACACTATTTACACTATTTGAGCAAAAGGTGAAACCAAACATAGTTTGAAACAACGAACAGAGTTAATTAACTAGACTGTTAAATAACTAGTTAGTTAAATAACTAGTTCATTGATAATACACATTTTTGCAAATGCAAACATAACATTACACACTTGCAATTGGAGAGAGGAAGGGGGCTTTACGTGCAGTAATGAAGTAAATTAGGTTATATCGTTTGTGATAATATTGGATTTTGGACTTTTCCCCAAATCCCACTTTCTCAAATCAATCAAATATGTTCAGTATCAATTAGTCAATAGTTGCACTTGAGAGTTTTGGTCTTCACTATGACAGTGCCTTATTAATAGTCATCATCATAGTCAGTCGGTCATAGTCGTCTACTCATCTCTTATCTCCACGAGCGTCATCTCTCAGTTCCTCATGAGAAGGAACTCTGATTCTGACCAATTAACGGTTCCACATCTCTCTCCATATTTCCATCTAGGTGGTGGAGGAGGAGGAGGAGGAGGAGGAGGTGGTGGTGGTGGAGGAGGAGGAGCGCCAGCGAGCACCGAGCTCCCCCTCAGCCAGCCCCCTCAGCCCACGCCCCCGCCCAGCACCAGCAACACCCTGAGAAACCCCACCTCCGTCGGCACTACCACCACCACCACCACCACCACCACCACCTGCAGCAGCAGCAGCAGCAGCAGCAGCAGCTCCGGGACCCCCGAAGCCCAGAGACATAAGGAGGAGGCCGTCAAACGTCTGGCTGCCAAGGTAGGACCCCCCACCACTCCCCTCCAACCACCCCCACCCCCCCGAAGACTCTGGTGCTCCGGGAAGAAGATCATTACGAATAAATGGGTTCCATGTGAGCCATAAACATGAGGGGTTTAATTAGATGACGTTTCCCCGGTATGGGGGAAGTCATGTGACCCCCCCCCCCCATACTGCTTGGTATCTGGTGTATACTGCGTGTGTCGTCCACATCAGTCAAACATCTTGTTTCCGTAGTCATTGGTGTTTCCCCTCCATGCATCCAGCAGATGGTTTGTTTGGTTTTTGGTTATTATTATATTATTATTATGTCACAACATGGGGCCAATGTCGCTATGCACAAAAAAGTGGGCAAAAAAAGAAAATGAATATTATTATACTAGTATATTGTTCTATATTAGCAGTGTTCTCGAACAATCAATGACCAAATAACGTCAAATCAAGTAATAACAAACATACATTTATTCTAGAGACAAAAAAGGGTCCGGTGCTCATATTTATGGCAAAAAAGTGCATACAAAAGTGTTACACAACAGGAGTCTGCGGACCGCGCAGGTGCTGGACCACGTGAATCACGCGAGAAGACCCTGTGCCGTGCAAAACATGGGCGCACGGAGTTCATACAGGATGAGTGCCTCAAGGTGAGAGGAGGAGATGTATCCTCCCTAGCTGACAGAGCCATAACTCCACAGATAAGGTGTTTCTCGCTAACAAAGGAGACAACCTTGACTGGTCCATGGTGCCATTGTACTGGAGACTTATTTCACTTTGAGTTCATGAAAAACAGAAACTAGGCAGAACATGTGGTGTGCAGTACAAAGAAACATACAGGAATGTAGAACCTTTAACTATATGTATATGTATACGGTCATTTTTCCAATTTTGTTGTTCAACAAAATTGCACAACAGCACTAGCGCTATTTAAGAGCACACAAAGAGAAAAAAAACACATTGTAATGCATAATTGCCTGCCAGTTATTATTAGAAGGTAAAGTTTTGATTGTCGTGTCCTAGGTGGCCCCCTACTGCCTCCCCTTCAATTGGTACATTGTCATTATTGTTTTTTAATTGAAATATTGTGAGGGAAAATACTGAGAGCAAAACAGTAACTGTAAAGACTAGGAACACACTAAAACCTTGCACATCAGCGCACACACCTCGGTAAATTACATAATTGTGTGCCGGCTGTCAACTCTTGACGGCGCTCGTGTCTTGTGGGGAACAAAATAAAGTACTTTTAGTATTATTCCACACAGTCAATTTCCTCCATCATTCACATCCCACCTCCCTCCTCCACAAACCCATAACCCTGCCCCATCTGGCCACCAACCCCTCCCCTCCTCCACCCTCCACTCCCCCTCCACCCCTCCACACTCCACCCTCCACCCTCCACCCTCCAAGGCAGAGAGCAGTGTTGTATTCTCAGCATGCATGAGATGCATTACAGGCCGAGACACCTGGCAGGTTGATTCATGGATGTTTATATTCCTTCCTCCCGCCTGACACCGCGTGAGTTGTGGGCGAGTATCAGTCGATCCACTCAAACTTGTTTCTGTTGGTTATTGTCGTGTACATCTTGTTGGATGCACGTTTTGGGTGGCAGTAGCTCAGGAGGTAAGAGCGGTTGTCTGGCAACAGGAAGGTTGCTGGTTCGATCCCCTGGCTCCGCCTCCTAGCTAAGTGTGGAGGTGTCCCTGAGCAAGACACCACCTAACCCTAACTGCTCCTGACGTGTTGGTTGTTACCTTGCATGGTTGGCACCGCCGTCGGTGTATGAATGGGTGAATGTGAGGCAATACTTTCAAAATCGCTTTGGATAAAAGCGTTATATATATGATGGTCTTATTGGATGCATGTCTTGTTGGATGTGTGTTTCTGCTATATTGCTTGAAGCCATGTGAGGAAGTGATTGGCAGGTTACGGTGTTGGACTCCCTTCGGAAAGGTTCCCGGTTTTGAACCCCAATTGTCCACAATCTACCTGACAGGGGCCTCGAGCAAGACTCCCAACTCCTTAATGTGTAATGTGGTTTCCGATAATCATCTGCTAAAGAGCTGAAGGGTGTCTAGAGAGGCAGGACAAAACATCCCGTGACTATTTATTTCACGGTGTGCTACTGTGGCACAGTCCCTCTCCCTCCTGTCCTTCCGTCTCACAGCGATCTCTCTCGCAGCATGGCGATTCTCTCTCTATCTGGGAGCGGGGCCGAGACTCCCATAAGACCTCTCTTTCTCTTTGTTGCCAAGGTAACGGCGCCACGGAGAGGCCAGTGCTGGTGTAATTTGTTTGGCATTTCAATCAATATGGAACATAATGTGTGGCCATAACCTGAGACGTGAGCAATCCAGAAACCTTGTCTCGTCTGTTCGCTCTATATACCCTGTAAATATGACCCCTTATCTTTTCTGATTATCTTTTAGCACATTTCAAACCAAGTTCCCCTTGCTGATGTATAGGATCTCCCGTTTTAAAGAACTCCTGTTTACAACACATTCGGTTTCATAAAATCCAAAGTTGAAAAAGTTCTGCAAAGACTTTGAAAGGTTTTACTCAGTTAAGCTCGATAACACTTGAGAAGCGGCCTGTGTCCGGCCACTTGTCGTTATCGTCATGGCTTCATTTCGTTAAAAGAAAATGTCAATTCAACTGAATAGCCCAGCAGCAGATGACATTGTATGTGCTACTATTATTATGGAGGTTACTCAGTGGCAAATCTGAATAAAAATGGAACTCTGGAATTCTGGTTCCCGTTGGTTTTGTTTTGATGTGCCTGGTATGGAAGGACATCATAATTTTATAATCATACCATTTACAGTTCTCGTACACGTTCATCTTGGAATGAAAAGTGTCCTTGGTGTCTTCAATGGGATGGGACCCGGTCGGGTCCCTTCTCAACACAACCACTTTGCTCAGCAGTGCGATGACTCACTGCAAAGACTCACTTGGTAATAGCGAAATGTTGTGCGGGGAAAAACACACAGCTTGCATATGCCACTGGAGAATGCTTTTGTTTATGTTGCCAGACGGGGGTCTCGTTCTGCCACCCAAGCGCATCTAAAGATCTCTCTGAGCAGCACAGCAAGCAGCGTCCCCTAAGCCAATTATTTGCGCAGAAGTCCCTGCTGTGAGCTATCTTCCCAGAGCCGCGCGTCTCTGTGATGTGTGAATAACTGATGTGTCACCCGGCGCCGCCTGTCAAGTAGAGAGGAGGCTTCACTGCCTCACCTCACCACCGCTATCCAATGAGCCCCTGGGTGATACACACACACACACGCACACACTGAGGCAGTGCAGTTCTACAGCATGTTCAGGAGCTACTGTTTTGCATTTGAGTCAGTTAAACCAAATACCACCAAATAACTCTAGTTTTTGATACATGCCATCAATGAGCAGGTAAGGGGTTGGGCGTCTTGCTCAAAGACTGCAGACATTGGAGTTTGAACCCAGAACCTTTCAACTGGGAGTCAAACACCCCAGAGGAGCTCAGTGCGTTTGAGGCCACACCAGATATTGTGTTTTTGTGTGAGGACTCAAAACCTGTGTGGATCATCAGGATTGACCACGTCATGCAGAGACAAGTTAGTAGGACAGCATTCTGATTGTGTTATCAAGCTTAGCAAGTTAAAGTGCCAGAGAACGTGTTGAACTGTTGACCTGTAAGGACAATGTGCTGTTCTCTAGACCGGTGTTTCTCAACTCGTGGGGTCTGGACCTGGCACTGGCTACTGGGCCAAACGCCAAACAGTGGATTCATTGGATTATTGACCGCTTAAACCCACACTTCACGTTTGTTGATGCGCGCCAAATACTGATCCATCAGACCACGATATTTGTTGACATTTGCCAACAAACGTCAATAAATCGCTTTTCAGATCTCTCTGAAAACTGATTGAATCAACCAGCACTGATTGAAAACGGACACCCGTGACATTGTGACATAAATTTGCTGTAGGGTAAGATTTAAGAGGTATAATTTTGAGTGTAATTTTTTAAATGGAGCTGGCCATTAATCAGCATTGACGTGAGAGAAATGTGCGAATATCGAGTTGACTGCACCCGCCTCCGTAGAGCGTTTAGATCTGAAGACCTCGTGCGTGATTGGTTCAGGGAGTCCTTCTCGGCCTGTCAATCACAGGTATGTGAATGTAACACTTCTCCATGGGATAGAAACGTTCTCTCTTCGGGTCTTTTCTTGCTCTGTTTACAACTCTCGAGTCATTACCGACAGCAGCCGTAACGTACAGGTAAACGTGGCCGCTGGGGTTCTGTGTGTATTCAGGTTTATTTTTTCTGTGGCTTCCAAGGGGGCCCCAGAGGTTAAGGGGTCAAAACACTACTTCCCGTGTTACTTGTGTGTCTTATCACTTCCAGACGTTGTCATGACAGCACAGAATCACAAACTTGTTTAAAAGGACAAACAAATAAACAAGTGTGAATGAAGGAGCATTTCTGTGTTAAGCGTACGAATTCTGCGCCTGCTGTGCTGTTAACCTCGTTTTTCAAATGTTTAGAACCCCTCTTTCAATATGAATCTGAATTGAATTCTTTTCAATGGAAGTAGCATAAAAGACGGAGGGATTTCAGCGATGTCTACAGCGTCGGCTAAGCCTGTATTTGTGTTAAGTGTTCTTATCCGGCATGAGCCTAGCCGCTCACCAGTACCATGTAGCATGTCTTGTCAATGCCTATGTGATATTTACAAAACAAGGTTACAAACCCGATCAAGATTAGTTATTCTGAGTGCTCTTTCTACATTACAAACATAACCAGAAAACACACAAAAAACCAAAGAGAGTGTGAGTTAGATTTGGAAAATAAGAGAGCAAGAGTTTGAAAATAAAACAACCAACAAAAATGTCCTTCCCTCTCACCACCATTGAGATTGGTCTGAAATTGCAGTTCAGTCATAAATGTAAATGGATTGCATTTGTACAGCGCTTTTATCCAAATGCTTTACAGTATTGCCTCACATTCACCCATTCATACACCGACGGTGGTGTCAAACCATGCAAGTAACATATTGTAGAGACCAGACTGCGCTAGCTGGCCAACACGGACACGTGCAGCATGTCGTCTCGTTGGTCACCTGATGCTCTACCTGCTGCAGCTGCCGCTGCTGTTAGACCGGCAACTGTGTCAGCTCCTGCAGGTTGGAATGTACAGTAATTAGAACAGAGTCAAAGCCTCCCAAAGGAGACCCCTCTTCCTCCTCCTCCTTCTCCTCCTCTTCCTTTTTCTCCTCCTCTTTCCCTTTCTCTTCTTCCTCTTCCTCTGCCTCCTCCACCTTTTGCTCCACCTCCTCACATCCGTTCCTTTACACCTCCTCTCCAACCCCCCACCCCCCCCCCACACCTTTATCCTCTTCCTCCTCCTCCTCCCTCTCCTCTTCCTCCTCCTCCTCCACCTCCTCCTCCCGGCCTACAGCAGCTCTACAGCAGCAGCAGCAGCAGCAGCAGCAGCAGCCTATTCTGGGGCCAGTCATCCTACTTTCAGACGCTCCTACCAGGGGGACGGTGGGCTGCAGGTTATTTGAGGTGGTTGCGCATTGGTCTGCTTTCTCTCTTCCCTGCTCTTATGTGTGTGTGTGGGGGGGAGAGAGAGAGAGAGAGCAAGAGGGAGGGAGGGAGGGAGGGGAGAGGGGTGAGGGGTGAGGGGTTATCAGAGCTTTGAGTAAGAACAGAAGTCCTCCTCCCGCACGTGTTGAGGTGAAGCAGGTTTTTTTGGTGGGGGTTTTTTCTAGCCCCTTCTTCTTCTTCTTCTTCTCCTCCACAAACGAGGCCGTGTCTCCTTTGATGTTCTGTGTGCTCTGTAGCAGCGCCAGGGAACCAGGACAGAGGGGCCCGGGGTTCAGTGTGTGTGTGTCTGTGTGTGTGTGTGTGTGTGTGTGTGTGTGCGCGCGTGTATGTGCGTGTCTGTGTGTGTGTGTGTGTGTGTGTACCCACGGGGACCGCGTCACATCACACAGTGGTTCTCTTGGCAATTGAGGTCGTCACCGCCGCCACCACAGCCGACTTTGTCGAGATCCGCGCTCTCTCTCCCCTCCTTATACAGATCCTTTCCAAAAATTAGAATATCATGGAAAGTTTTTTTTTTTCATTATTCCTTTCAAAAAGTGAACTTTCGTAGATTATAGATTCATTACACACAAAGTAAAGTATTTCAAGTATTTATTTGTTTAACTTTGCATAAGTTCATAAAAACCCCCAAAACAGTATTTCAAGAAATTAAATATCACATAAAACCAATCAGAAAACTGTATTTTCAAAACAGAAATGTCGATCTTCTGAAAAGTTATGTTCATGCCTGCACTCAATACTTGGTCAGGAATCCTTTTGCTTTAATTACTGCCTCGATGTGCCGTGGCATGGAGGCGATCAGCCTGTGGCATTGCTCTGGAGTTATGGAAGCCCAGGTTGCCTTGATGCCAGCCTTCAGCTCCTCTGTGTTGTGTTGGGTCTGGTGTCTCTCGTGTTCCTCTTGACAATACCCCGTAGATTCTCTATGAAGTTCAGGTCAGGTGAATTTGCTGGCCAATCGAGCACTGTTACAGCATGGTTATTAAACCGGGTATTGGTTGTTCTGGCAGTATGGGCAGGTGTCAAGTCCTGCTGGAAAATAAAATCAGCATCTCCATAAAGGATCTCAGCAGAAGGAATCATGAAGTGCTCTAAAATGTGCTGGTAGACAGCTGCAGTGACCTTGGACTTGAGAAAGCACAGTGGACCAACACCAGCACTTGGGGGCCTTGACCCTGGGGCCTTGATTTCCAAATGAAATACAGACTTTACTCTCATCTAAAAAGAGGACATTGGACCACTGAGCAACAGTCCAGTCCTTCTTCTCCTTAGCCCAGGTGAGACGCTTCCGACGTTGTCTCAGGTTCAGGCGTGGCTTGACTCGAGGAATCCGACACATACGTCTGTACGTGGTGGTTTTTGAAGCACTGACTCCAGCCTCAGTCCACTCCCTCTGAATCTCCGCTAAATGTTTGAATCGTCTTTGCTTGACAATCCGCTGACAATCCGCTGTCATCCCTTTTGCTTGTGCACCTTCTCCTGCCACTTTTTTCCCTTCCACTAAACTTTCTATTGATATACTTGGACACTGCACTCTGTGAACAGCCAGCCTCCTTAGCGATGACCTTTTGTGTCTTACCCTCTTTGTGGACAGCTGTCAATGACTGTCGTCCTGACAACTTTCAGGTCTGCAGTCTTCCCCATACTGAACCAAACTGAGATACAATTTAACGACATAGGACAACTTTGCAGGTGTTTTGAGTTAATTAGATAATTACAGTGGGACACTCAGTCTAAAACGTTCATTCTCTGAAATAACTGAGAAGTAAATGCTGATTTTCTTCACACTATTCTAATTTCTTGAAATACTGTTTTGTGGGTTTTCTGGAGCTGTAAGCCAAAATTTATGAAAAATGAAACAAATAAAGGCTAGAAACATTTCACTTTGTGTGTAATGAATCTATAATCTATGAAAGTTTCACCTTTTGAATGGAATCATGGAAAAAAACTAACTTTTCCATGGATCTTCCTGCTTAATACCCAGGTATACAGGTGGAACGCAGGATGATATAGCAGTGACAAGACAAAGTGTAGCTCCCTCCAGTAATTCCTGGAGGGAATGCCTGAATCAGACCAATTCCTGAATCAGACCAACCTGTAAGAGCTGGGGTAGAAAGAGGAAATTAAAGAAAAAGACAATAAATGAAATGCATGTATGTATGTCTTGTATTCACAGTTTTTAATTCCCCTGCAGCTAAACAACAGGTCACATATGTCAAGCTAACACATTCATGCATATGTAACCATATAGAGATGAAACTTAAACTCAAAACATACCTCGGAGCTGCTTAATACTAAGAGGGGCTAAATCTTGCTTGCTTTGTCCTTTGCCTTCTTTCTTCTTGGTTAGTTTTACTTTACTTGCTTTATATAGTCATATAGTCATAGTTTTACTTTATATGTGTGCATATATGCCTGACGATAGGCTCTCATGCCGCTCTTGTCTTTTGGCTTTTAGCGCTTCGCTAGCAAGGTGTTACATTTTTCAAGGACGTGAGGAAAACTGGAGTGCCGGAAAATTAGTTTTAGAAATTATTATTTTTTTAATTCGTTTAGAATTCTTTATAATTACTTTCTGTTTAATGTTCAATGTTATGCACCAATTCACAAACAGCACATTCCTTGTCTGTGAAAGCTACATGGCAATACACCGTTGGATTCTGATTCTGATTCTGATAACAACAGTGCCTGAGTGTCATTCAACGTCATTCACGACAATATCTTTCCTCTGTGCCGCTCTCGTCGTCCAGGTGGTGGCGTACCACTACTGCCAGGCGGACAACACCTACACCTGCCTGGTGCCGGAGTTTGTCCACAGCATCGCGGCCCTGCTGTGCGCGCCCACCAGCTGTCCGCCTACCGGGAGCTCTTGCTGAAGGAGCCCCAGCTGCAGAGCATGCTCAGCCTGCGCTTCCTGCGTCCAGGACCCCCTGGCAGCCTTCAGGAGGGGCATGCTGGAGCCGCTCTCCACCCTGCGCAGAGGTAACCAGCCGTCCCCCCTGGCCCCCCCCTCACCCCTGGCCCTCCCTCACCCTTGTCCCCCCCTTCACCCCTGGCCCCCCCTTGCACCCATCCCGCTGTCCCCCACCCCTGGGTGCAGCTGTGATGTATGGACAGATGTGGTGTATGGACAGATGTGATGTATGGACAGATGTGGTGTGTGGACAGATGTGGTGTATGGACAGATGTGGTGTATGGACAGATGTGGTGTATGGACAGCTGTGATGTATGGACAGATGTGGTGTGTGGACAGATGTGATGTTGGAGAGCTGTGATGTATGGACAGCTGTGGTGTGTGGACAGATGTGATGTTTGGACAGCTGTGATGTATGGACAGCTGTGGTGTGTGGACAGATGTGATGTTTGGACAGCTGTGATGTATGGACAGCTGCGATGTATGGACAGATGTGGTGTATGGACAGCTGTGATGTATGGACAGCTGTGATGTATCGACAGCTGTGATGTATGGACAGCTGTGGCGTATGGACAGATGTGATGTGTGGACAGATGTGGTGTATGGACAGATGTGGTGTATGGACAGCTGTGATGTATGGACAGATGTGGTGTGTGGACAGATGTGATGTTTGGAGAGCTGTGATGTATGGACAGCTGTGGTGTGTGGGACAGATGTGATGTTTGGACAGATGTGATGTATGGACAGCTGCGATGTATGGACAGATGTGGTGTATGGACAGCTGTGATGTATGGACAGCTGTGATGTATCGACAGCTGTGATGTATGGACAGCTGTGGTGTATGGACAGATGTGATGTTGGACAGCTGCGATGTATGGAGTGGTGTGGTGTGTGGACAGATGTGGTGTTTGGACAGATGTGGTGTATGGACAGATGTGGTGTATGGACAGCTGTGGTGTATGGACAGATGTGGTGTATGGATGTCAGGACAGCAGAGTCGCTTCACCAGCTTCCCACAGGAGACTCAAGACTCACCTGTTCAGAGTTCCCCTGGTTATCAACGACAGATTAATGAACAGATTTGAGCTTATATAAAGTGTGTGAGTTCAGAATCTCGGGGTGCATGTTAGGTAAACCTTACCTCTTTGGTCTCTGGCTCGTAAGTATTTCATAGATTTCAAACATTATGCCTCAAGGACCTGAGATTCAGCATGCTGGCTGTAACGGCATCTCTTTTTGAATGGTAATGATGTTTAGGGAAGGGAATCGGTCAATATATTGACCTAAACACGCCGCTGGCAAACAGAAACACACCCTCTGGGATGTGCTCTCAAGATCACAGCAAACTCCAATCATCTTCTCCGTACACGCGATCAATAACCTCACAATAACCTGGACTTGGATGTGTGGGATGATCATGGGACAGTGGGCCTGGCTGGCCATGGTGTCAGCCAGCGATCCAGCACACACATGTGATGTGTTACCAGTTAGATGGTTCATCGGTACGACCACGCCCTCCACACCAACATAAGGAAGACTAAATGGTAAATGGATTGTATTTATATATCACTTTTATCCAAAGCACTTTACAGTATTGCCTCACATTCACCCATTCATACACCGACGGCGGTGTCAACCATGCAAGGTAACAACTAGTGGTGGGCGGATCGATCTAAAATATCGATGTATCGATACCAACGTTGGTATCGGTATTGATCAATACTTGCGTGATGAGATCTTTACTTAAGTTTCAGTTTCTATTCTCTACGTTCAGTACACAACTCCCATTACATCATAGTGGTTGTGCGTGACGAGCAGACAGCCAATCAGCGCTCCTCTCACTCACTTTGCTCGTGCTCACTCTGCCCCTCCCCCTCCTCCCCTGCTATTCTGTGAGTGTTGCCGGCGTCACTCAGCGCGCTGCTGGATGATGAAGAGGAGAAGAGGAGCGCCGTTTGGTGTTGTTTTACAGCTATACACCACAATACTGCAAGCTGCGATGTTTGCAGGAAACAAATTAGGTACTCTCAACTGAAAAATGTTCATTCAAATTTGCATATTGATGATGCATTCACTTCATAAATTATGACGCATTGCTCTCCCCTACATGAAAGTAGATAAGCTGCTTTTCTAAGTAAAAAGTATCGGCAATACTGGCCCTGTATTTACTTGGTGTCGGATCGATACCAAATTTTGCAGTATCGCCCACCCCTAGTAACAACCAACACGTCAGGAGCAGTTAGGGTTAGGTGGTGTCTTGCTCAGGGACACTTTGACAGTTAGCTAGGCAGTGCCCTGGGATCGAACCAGCAACCTTCCTGTTGCCAGACAACCGCTACTGCCGCCCAACTGCCAGGTCACCAGGTCTCTCAGAGGAGAGGACACACAACACACTCCTCGTGCAGGGCATGTGGGTGGACCTCAAGGGAGGCGGGCAGTCTCTGCTTCTTCCCTGATTGCCGAGCATATTTATAATTGCGGCAGATCGTCGTCATTGGCATATATTGATGTTGTTATTATGTTGTTTTGCTTGAAGATGAGATGTAATGCGGTGGGCGAGGAGGGAGACGCGTCACGTTGCTCTGGCAACATGAGTGGTCTGCAGTGAGACACTCGTCTCCTGGTTAATTGTCATTTCCTTTCCTCATATTACTATAAGTGATGGTTCAGTAATAGACAGACCATCTAATATTTGTTGGTATTTTGAGCAACCTCTGGCACAAGAAATTCCTTCGGGATTAATAAAGTTCTATCTTATCTTATCTTATCTTATCTTAATTCTATTGTTTATTTATGTTTTGTGGAAAGGGGGCAGACAAAATAAGATTTTTCTTCTCCCTGCTCCTTCTCAGTCATGGAACGTACAAACAGAGATGTGTTTTGATTGTGAATCACTTTTTTTCTTAAATTATAAATAAAAATGAAATGAAGTGAAATTTCATCGTGGCCAAATTGGGAAGCGGAGCGTTTTCCCCTGACCCTTCTTCTTCTGACGTCATTGTCGCCGTTTTCTTTGCATCTGATGGTCCTCCTCGCCCACCACAATAATGACGACTTCCGTCTGCAGAGAAATTAGGGATTCATTCATGAACATGACATGGACTGAATGGGCCACACAGACACTTACGTTAGTGTCTGTTTAGGTGTGTGTGTGTGTGTGTGTGTGTGTGTGTGTGTGTGTGTGTGTGTGTGCGTGCGTGCGTGTGTGTCTGTGTATGTGTGTGTGTGTATGTGTGTGTGTGAGGCAATGTAAACCGCTTTGGATAAAAGCGCTATATAAATGCAATCCAATTGACCATTGTGTGTGTGTGTGTGTGTGTGTGCGTGTGTGTGTGTGTGTGTGTGTGTGTGTGTGCGCGTGTGTCTGTGTGTGTGTGCGTGTGTCTGTGTGTGTGTGCGTCCCCAGAGAGGAAGATCCCGGAGGAGGACCTCATCATCCTGATCGACGGGCTGAATGAGGCAGAGTTCCACAAGCCAGACTATGGCGACACCATCGCCTCCTTCATCACCAAGATCATCGCCAAGTTCCCCTCCTGGCTGAAGCTGGTCGTCACCGTCAGAGCCAACCTGCTGGTACGGAGCCTTCGCTTTCCCCCCCGCGTCTCCCATCGTCTCATATCGTCTCCCATCGTCTCATATCGTCTCCCATCGTCTCATATCGTCTCCCATCGTCTCATATCGTCTCCCATCGTCTCCCATCGTCTCATATCGTCTCATATCCTCTCCTATAATCTCGATCGTCTCATATCGTGCTCCTATCATCTAATATAATTTCATATCGTCTCCTATAATCTCCAATCGTCTCCCATATCTCCTATCGTCTCATATCATCTCCTATCATCTCATATCGTCTCCTATAATCTCCGATCGTCTCATATCGTCTCCTATCATGAAATATAATTTCATATCGTCTCCTATTCTCTCATATCATCTCATATGGTCTCATATGGTCTCATATCGTCTCATATCATTTCATATGGTCTCGTATGGTCTCATATCGTCTCATATCGTCTCATAGCATCTCATATCGATGGTGATGCTGATGAAGTCTTATTTCTCTCGGTTGTCACAAGGAACACAACGAGACAAATTCCCCGATGGCGAAAACAGGATGTCTGAGTGTCAGGCAGCTCACTATTTTTCAATCACATCGCCATCGGTAGCACACACACACACACACACACACACACACACACACAACACACACACACACACTCGGAGACGGTGTGTGTGTGTGATATAAATGTTTCATACCGTAGTAATAATAATAATAATAATAATAATAATAATAATACCCTGGCTGACATCAGGCCAGCACATCCTGACATGATGTGGTGGTGTCACCCCAACCCAGTGCTCTCCGGTCTAACAGCTGGAAGTATCATGTCCCCCCGGGGTGGGGTGGGGGGTATGACAGCTGAAGAGCTCCCTCCACCCTCCACTCTCCACCCTCCATCTTCCTCCACCACCACTTCCCCGCACGGACTGCACTGACTAGTTAGCAGCGCTCCGAGTGTGTGCGTATGTGTGTGTGTGCGTGCATGTGTGTGTGTGTGTGTGTGTGTGTGTGTGTACATGTGTGGCGTGCATGTGTATGTGTGGTGTGTGTGTGTGTGCATGCTCTGATATGCTACCGAGGGCGACATGATTGACAAAATAGCCACTGGCTCCGAGGTGACGGGTGAAGGGTCCGCGAGAGACAAGACCCCCAGCTGCCCCGGGTAGCTCTGGAGCTCTGGATGTAGCTCGAGAGGAGCTACGTGACTGACAGCAACGACTCTGCTGGCGGACTTGATGCTCACGCGGAGCTGAGCTTAGCTGAGCTGAGCTCAGCTTAGCGCCACGGCGTCCTATCAGGAGTCACCGCAGACGCGAGCAGACGGAGCAGAGGGAGGGAGGGTTCCTGAGTCTCTCCAAGCGCTCAGCGCATTGCATGTTGTGTTGGCTACTCGCGCGTTTAAACTTTATTTGCATGTTTTTAATTAGTCCTGCTGGCAAGAAGGAATGTCTCTGACAGTCTCTCTTTTTTGAATAATCTTTTAGTTTTTGTTTTGGTGTTTTGTGACGCGGGCTTCTGCTTGGAGGCGAGTGGGTGCATTCTCCCGTTGAATGCAAAAACTAAACTCAAAGCTAAAAAAGTAAACCAAACTTTTCGAACATCGCCATAGCGGCAAGACCCGTGAGGAGGAGGAGAGCGATTCAGTAAGTAGCCTTATCGAGGTGATCAGTGCTGGATCACTCCCTCCGCGTTGAAGGAGGAGGATCTCAGATAGAGATGTCATTATCATCGTGTCTCGTGCTCGCCAGAGAGACCGGTCCAACACCATGAGGCCTCACCGCGAGGTGTGGCCAACAACACCTCCGCCTTGTTGTTGTGGATTACATATCAGGAGCTCGGTGTGTGTGCGTGCATGTGTGTGTGTATGTGTCTACCTGCCTGCTGTGTGTTGTCAGGAGGCGGATGATGAAGGGGTTTATATCTCACTGAGGCAATGTCGCCTCAGTCCACGGAGAGGCAGGTTTTGGGGGAGATTAAGGAGTTTTCTGTCTTTTCTCCCCACACCCCCTGCAAGGAGGGAAATTGAAGTGCAGGATTAGGCACAAACCCCACCCCCGTCTACCTAGCTTTTGGGGCGGTTGTGAGGCTCCTGCTCGCCGATGTGTTGATCTCCCCCAGCATCGGTCGTAGCAGTACCATTCTGCGGCGACTCGATAGCTCCGTCAACACAGCGCCGTCCGTTGTTCCTGCTGCTCAATGACCTTCTGGCGGTCACTCACTCAAACCGCCCGGAACCGGCACAAAGTCCTGGTTCCTCCAGACAGGACCACGACGTGTGTGCGTGTGCATGTGTGTGTGTGTGGGGGGGGGGGGGGGGGAGGAGCAGTTACGGTTAGGTGGTGTCTTGCTCAGGGACACCTCGACACTTAGCTAGACGGAGCCTGGGTATCGAACCAGCAACCTTCCTGTTGCCAGACAACTGCTCTTACCTCCTGAGCTACTGCCGCCCACAGTAGCTCAGGAGGTTGTATGGGAATAGATTAATTGATCAATTAATGCAATAATCAATAGTTGAATCAATAGAAAAACAATTGTTGGTGGCCCAGTCCTGCTCTCATCCTCCCCCTTGCCTCCCCCAGGACATCACCAGCCTGCTGCGCTTCTCCCAGATCTCCCTGGACGACGTGACGGACAACCCCGAGATCAACGCCGACCTCAACGCCTACATCCAGTACCGCGTCCACGGCAACCGCGACATCATGAACAACATCAGCCTGCTGAGCAACGGACGGGCGGACCCGCTGGTGGTGGGCAAGCTGAGCGGCCCATCTGAGCGCACGCAGCCAGGGCTCCTACCTGTACCTGAAACTCACGCTAGACCTCTTCCAGCGCGGCCACCTGGTGATCAAGAGCTCGGGCTACAAGGTGGTGCCCGTCTCCCTGGCCGAGCTCTACCAGCTGCAGTGCAACATGCGCTTCATGACCACGTCGGCGTTCGAGTGCGCACTGCCCGTGCTCAACGTGGCACTGGCGTCGTTGCACCCCATGACGGACGAGCAGCTGTTCCAGGCGGTGAACGGCGGGAGCGTGCGCGGCCAGCTGCCCTGGGAGGACTTCCAGCAGCGCATGGAGCTGCTGGCCGGCTTCCTGATCCGCCGGCGGGACAAGACGCGCATGTTCTGCCACCCGTCCTTCCGGGAGTGGCTGGTGTGGCGCTCCGACGGCGAGAGCACCGACTTCCTCTGTGACCCCAGGTCAGTGGTGTGGTATGGCCTTCGCTTTTTGTTACTGACAGGCTGACTTACCTGCTACATGAACTGCTCCCAGTCCTCCAGGCAAATGTGAGTGTCGTGTAGTGTAGTGGTGAGGTAAGGTCCGATCCCCAGGCAATCCTCAAACAAGATGCCGCCTGTGGGAGTGTGTGTTTGGTGGCTGGCTGGCATAATTGGCCTCACCTGGCCCAGTTAGAGTCTGGGGGTGGGGCTGCAGCCTCACCTGACCCAGTCCGAGTCTGGGGTGGGGAGGGTGGGGGGGGGTAGTTTGCAGCCTTACCTGACCCAGTTAGAGTCTGGGGGTGGGTGGGGCTTCAGCCTCACCTGGGCCAGTTAGAGTCTGGGGTGGGTGGGGCTGCTGTTGTAAAGTCTGGTTTATTGAAAAGGGTGCAGGTAAAGTGAGATGACATGGAGCAGATTGTCCATAGCATGCTAGCGCTCCCTGAGTGTGTGAACTGATGGCCGACTTAATCTGTGGTGCACTGATTACCACAGGCGTGCAGCCCCACCCCCCCAGACTCTAACTGGGCCAGGTGAGGCCAATTAAGCCAGCCACCAAACACACAAACACTCCCACACCCCCGAACCCCTACCTGCTCTTCTCTGTCTGAATGAACTCTAAGTCGCGTTTGATGGAAGTGCTAAAAGCTGTGGTAAAATGACTGAATTAAATAGTATGCTAAGCAATACTCAATAGAATCATTTCCGTCGCCAGAGTAATGGCCAGTCCTACAGCAAGCTCATACACTCATGTCAGCGGTCTCAGCACATTGCTGATGAACAACAATCTGTTTGGATGCCACACACACTCACACACACACACACACACACACACACACAAACACACACACACACACACACACACGGTTAATGTGATCATTAAAAAAAGACGTACAACACATTTATGTGTAATCGGTCGCACGTATTAATTGAATGAAGCAGATTTCACCATCTGGATGTCGCTAGGTAAATAAAATCTGCGAGTTATAACATTTGTAATATTAACGGTTGTTATCCGGGAGGATTTTGAATCGCGACAAAATAAACTAAAGGAAGTGTGTTTGCCCGGAGATGTTTGCGGGGCATTGGTGCATCTCACACCTCCTGTTTGCTTTAGTCTGTACCACAAATACCACCACAAGTAAACAGCGAGACTCAACTGCTTAGCCTTGGCGCACCATTTTGTTTCTGTAGCCACTAGCCAGTCAAACAGTACATATTCTTTGCTTGACGTCGTATATATTTGGAGCAATTTTATCGCACTTAGTCTGCACAATGTTCGGCGGTTACGATGGTCATGGTGTCAGATGAGGCGATTACAGAGCGATACATTCGGGCCGCGAGACATATCAGACTACGATAATTTCTTGCAACATGCGTTATGTAATCGGAACGGAGGTGTGTGGTGGAAATTTTGGATTTTAGACCAGTATAGTAGACAAAATGTATTAAATATCAAATACATATAATCAGCGCTGATGGGTTATTCTCAGTCAGACACACTAACAGTGGGTTCTGAGAGCGAAGCAGCCAAAGAGACAAAGGACTTCATACGCTTTATAGGCATTTTCCCGCCCAGACATGGCAGGCAGCAAAGAGGGGGTGAGGAGGAGGAGGAGGAGGAGAGAGGAGAGGAGAGAGGCGAGGGGAGGGGGAGGGAGGGAGGGGTGAGGAGGGAGGGGAGGAGGAGGAGGAGTTGGGGGGTGAGGGGAGGAGGGAGGGTGGAGGAGGAGAGGAGGAGGGGAGGAGGGGTGAGGAGGGTGAGGGTGAGGAGGAGGAGGAGGAGGAGGAGGAGGAGGGTGAGGGTGAGGAGGAGGAGGAGGGGGAGGGAGGAGTGAGGGTGGGGAGGAGTAGGGTGAGGAGGAGTAGGGTGGAGACTACGACAAAGCACACAACAACAGAGACAGCAAGGTGTGGGGATGTTTTGTAATACACGTTGGATAATACGTTACCAATGTGTAAGACCGTAACGCTAAGTAGACCCAGTCAAACAGCCAAGTCCACAGCCCAGTCCTCAGCGACCTTTTGTTTCCCAGTTTCCATAGCACAAAAAACAAACACACAAACACACAAACAACACACAAACACACAAAACACACACAAACACACACAAACAACACAAACAAACACACAAACACACAAACAAACAAACAACACACAAACAACAAACAACGAAAGTAAGAGAGAGAGAGAGAGAGAGAGAGAGAGAGAGAGAGAAGAGAGAAAGAAACACACACACACACACACACACACACACACACCAGCATATTGTGCTGCACAGACGGAAATATGAAACAGAGGAAATGTTTGTCAAGCTGTGGCAACTACACCCGTCTGTTCAATATTTCCTCAAGGACTACCATTACAGAGTAAAAAAGGACAAATGCTGGCGAGAAATAGCAGAGGCACTTCAGCAATCTGGTGAGTACTGCCGTTAGCATCAAGCTAGTTTGTTTACATTCTTGTTGCCTAGCACCTTGTAATGGAATACATACATAAGTATAGTCACGTATTATGAATGCATATATGTTTCTCTTTCTTACAAACCATCTCTTGCTATGAACCCTTTAAGTGAGCTAATGTTCCAAAGTGTTGTGCCATCTGTAGCGAGGGCTGTTTTCATGCAAAAGAGTTGGATGTCACCGTGCCCTCACTAACGGGAGAGAGAGAGAGAAGAGAGGAGAGAGAGGAGAGGGAGAGAAAGGAGAGAGGAGAGAGAGAGGAGAGAAGGGAAGAGGAGAGAAGAGAGGAGAGAAGAGAGAGAGAGAGGGAGAGAATAGAGAGGAGAAGGGGGAAAGGACAAAAAGGTCAGAAGTACTTGTCTCTTGGCTACCTTGTAGAAAATGTGTGTGTCCTGAACTGAGAAATAAACATCAAGCCTGTTTAATATGTAATTTGATATTAATATTTTGTCTACTTTACTGGTTATCGCATTTCGACCTCTTCACGTTAACATAACGAATGTGAAAGAATTATCGTACGGTTGAATATGGTGTGCGCGGATGTAATGTCTGTAATGGTTCTGACGAATGGAATCGGTGGGGCCAGATTGATGCGATAGGCGAATAAAATGCCCTTTATAACGAAAGTAGAGAATGTAACTGTTGATGGTAGTTGGCTAACAGAAATGGTGGTAAAGAGCTAGAATGCGGTGGTCTGCTGGTGTTATGATGTGGTGGTAAGGCTTGGTGGGGGAAGTAGAAAGAGCGGTGGAGAATGAATGCGATCTCGGAAACTTTTAGTGGTATTTTGTCGGAATTCAAAAAATCTCTGTGATAAGTTATATTATTCTATACCTGAATTTATTTGTCACATAGCACATGCAGTGAAATGTACACGACAATAATACTACAATGCTCCGACTACTATTTCTATACCCAAAGTGTTGTAGGTTTTGCAGTTGACACTGGGGTTAACATTAGTGTGTGTGTGTGTGTGTGTGTGTGTGTGTGTGTGTGTGTGTGTGTGTGTGTGTGTGTGTGTGTGTGTGTGTGTGTGTGTGTGTGTCTCTGTGTGTCTCTGTTCGTTTATTCTATCCTAGGTATCTTTATATTTTTTTATATTTTGTATCTTTTACTTTTACTGTATATATTTAGTTCTTTATAAGTATACTTTTTATTTCCCACTTGCTTGGTTCGATGCCGACGTCCAACCTGCTGTGCTACACCACATATCGTCCACCTCTCTCTATCTCTCTCTCTCTCTTCCTCTCTCTCTCTCCCTCCTCTCTCTCTCTCTCTCTCTCTCTCTCTCTCTCTCTCTCTCTCCTTCGCCCTCTCTCTCTGTCTAAATATACTTTTTATTTACCACTTGCTTTGGCAGTGTAAATGTACGTTTCCCATGGCAATAAAGCTCTTTAAATTGAAATTGAATTGATAGAGAGAGAGAGAGAGAGAGAGGAGAGGGGGAGGAGGAGGAGGAGGAGGAGAGAGGAGAGGAGAGAGGGAGGGGAGAGGAGGAGAGGAGGAGGGGGAGGAGGGAGAGGGAGGGAGGAGGAGGAGGTGGGAGGAGGAGGGAGAGGAGGAGGGGGAGGAGGAGAGGGGAGGAGGAGGAGAGGGTGAGGAGGGTGAGGGTGAGGAGGAGGGAGGGGAGGAGGAGGGTGAGGGAGGGTGAGGGTGAGGAGGAGGAGGAGGGGAGGGAGTGAGGTGGGAAGAGGAGTGACATTAAGACCTCAAACACCAACCCCCCCCCCCCCCCAGACCACCAGGGAATGTGGTGCTGCTGCTAATCACTTGATAATGCGTCACACTGTGTAAGACGTAACGTAAGTAAGCAGTTCACCAGAAGTCCAGCAGCATCCACTGTTTTTACATTTTATGTTTAGCAGTTTTCCCTGAGGCTGTTCCATAAAACTAGCCTAAAGCTATTTTCATCACACAGACACGCCTGCAACACACACCTAACACACACACACACACACACACACACACACACAACACACACACACACACACACACACACACACACACACACACACACACAGTCAGACACACATGCCACGGTACCATTAGAGCTAAGCTAAGCGCTAGCAGAAGAGCGATCCCACATCAGCTGCTGCCCCCGGGATGGAAGCATCAATCCGGCCGTTGGGTTCAGTGGAGCTCCCCCCAAGGGCGACAAGATCGGCCCGTTGTAAACGCTCCAACGGTCCAGGTTAAGAAAACTATTGCCGAGCGACAATCATGAGTAAAAAAGGACAAACGCTGGCGAGAAACAGCAGAGGCACGTCAGCAACCCGGTGAGTACTGCCGTTAGCATCAAGCTAGTTTGTTTACATTCTTGTTGCCTAGCACCTTGTAATGGAAAATTACATACATATCACATATCAGTCACGTATTATGAATGCATATAAGTTTCACTTTCTTACAAACCATCACTTGCTATGAACCCTTTCAGTGAACTTATGTTCCAAAGTGTTGTGCCATCTGTAGCGAGGGTTGTTTTCATGCGAAAGAGTTGGATGTCACCGTGCCGTCACTGACGAGGAAAACTCTGGAGCCTCTATGCCCCCTTTGTCTAAGATGACACCTGGATGATGTTGTGGGAACGGTCTGAGAGAGAGAGAGAGAGAGAGAGAGAGAGAGAGAGAGAGAGAGAGAGAGAGAGAGAGAGAGAGCTTGTCCATTTGGCCTTGTAGATTATGTATTGCAGCCTGCCATGTCTGGGTGGGAAAATGCCTATAAAGCGAATTAAGTCCTTTGTCTCTTTGGCTACTTCGCTCTCAGACCCCACTGTTAGTGTGTCTGACTGAGAATAACCCATCAGCGCTGATTATATGTATTTGATATTCAATAAATGTTTGTCTACTATACTGGTCTAAAATCCACTGGTGACAGAGTTGTTTTTATTAGTTAACGCATGTTGCAAGAAATTATCGTAGTCTGATATGTCTCGCGGCCCGAATGTATCGCTCTGTAATCGCCTCATCTGACACCATGACCATCGTAACCGCCGAACATTGTGCAGACTAAGTGCGATAAAATTGCTCCAAATATATACGACGTCAAGCAAAGAATATGTACTGTTTGACTGGCTAGTGGCTACAGAAACAAAATGGTGCGCCAAGGCTAAGCAGTTGAGTCTCGCTGTTTACTTGTGGTGGTATTTGTGGTACAGACTAAAGCAAACAGGAGGTGTGAGATGCACCAATGCCCCGCAAACATCTCCGGGCAAACACACTTCCTTTAGTTTATTTTGTCGCGATTCAAAATCCTCCCGGATAACAACCGTTAATATTACAAATGTTATAACTCGCAGATTTTATTTACCTAGCGACATCCAGATGGTGAAATCTGCTTCATTCAATTAATACGTGCGACCGATTACACATAAATGTGTTGTACGTCTTTTTTTAATGATCACATTAACCGTGTGTGTGTGTGTGTGTGTGTGTTTGTGTGTGTGTGTGTGTGTGTGTGTGTGTGTGTGTGTGTGTGTGTGTGTGTGTGTGTGAGTGTGTGTGTGTGTGTGTTGTTCATCAGCAATGTGCTGAGACCGCTGACATGAGTGTATGAGCTTGCTGTAGGACTGGCCATTACTCTGGCGACGGAAATGATTCTATTGAGTGTTGCTAGCATACTATTTAATTCAGTCATTTTACCACAGCTTTTAGCACTTCCATCAAACGCGACTTAGAGTTCATTCAGACAGAGAAGAGCAGGTAGGGGTTCGGGGGTGTGGGAGTGTTTGTGTGTTTGGTGGCTGGCTTAATTGGCCTCACCTGGCCCAGTTAGAGTCTGGGGGGGGTGGGGCTGCACGCCTGTGGTACATTAGCTAATCAGTGCACCACAGATTAAGTCGGCCATCAGTTCACACACTCAGGGAGCGCTAGCATGCTAGCTATGGACAATCTGCTCCATGTCATCTCACTTTACCTGCACCCTTTTTCAATAAACCAGACTTTACAACACCACTACTGCCTGTGTCCTTGGAGGCTGACTCTAACTGGGCCAGGTGAGGCTGCAGCCCCACCCACCCCAGACTCTAACTGGCCCAGGTGAGGCTGAAGCCCCACCCACCCCCAGACTCTAACTGGGCCAGGTGAGGCTGCAGCCCCACCCACCCCCAGACTCGGACTGGGTCAGGTGAGGCCAATTATGCCAGCCAGCCACCAAACACACACTCCCACAGGGGGCATCTTGTTTGAGGATTGCCTGGGGATCAGACCTTACCCTCACCACTACACTACACGACACTCACATTTGCCTGGAGGACTGGGAGCAGTTCATGTAGCAGGTAAGTCAGCCTGTCAGTAACAAAGCGAAGGCCATACCACACCACTGACCTGGGGTCACAGAGGAAGTCGGTGCTCTCGCCGTCGGAGCGCCACACCAGCCACTCCCGGAAGGACGGGTGGCAGAACATGCGCGTCTTGTCCCGCCGGCGGATCAGGAAGCCGGCCAGCAGCTCCATGCGCTGCTGGAAGTCCTCCCAGGGCAGCTGGCCGCGCACGCTCCCGCCGTTCACCGCCTGGAACAGCTGCTCGTCCGTCATGGGGTGCAACGACGCCAGTGCCACGTTGAGCACGGGCAGTGCGCGCTCGAACGCCGACGTGGTCATGAAGCGCATGTTGCACTGCAGCTGGTAGAGCTCGGCCAGGGAGACGGGCACCACCTTGTAGCCCGAGCTCTTGATCACCAGGTGGCCGCGCTGGAAGAGGTCTAGCGTGAGTTTCAGGTACAGGTAGGAGCCCTGGCTGCGTGCGCTCAGATGGCCGCTCAGCTTGCCCACCACCAGCGGGTCCGCCCGTCCGTTGCTCAGCAGGCTGATGTTGTTCATGATGTCGCGGTTGCCGTGGACGCGGTACTGGATGTAGGCGTTGAGGTCGGCGTTGATCTCGGGGTTGTCCGTCACGTCGTCCAGGGAGATCTGGGAGAAGCGCAGCAGGCTGGTGATGTCCTGGGGGAGGCAAGGGGGAGGATGAGAGCAGGACTGGGCCACCAACAATTGTTTTTCTATTGATTCAACTATTGATTATTGCATTAATTGATCAATTAATCTATTCCCATACAACCTCCTGTACTGGGGCGGCAGTAGCTCAGGAGGTAAGAGCGGTTGTCTGGCAACAGGAAGGTTGCTGGTTCGATACCCGGGCTCCGCCTCCTAGCTAAGTGTGGAGGTGTCCCTGAGCAAGACACCACCTAACCCTAACTCTCCTCCCCCCCCACACACACACACACACACACACACACACACATACACACGTCGTGGTCCTGTCTGGAGGAACCAGGACTTTGTGCCGGTTCCGGGCGGTTTGAGTGAGTGACCGCCAGAAGGTCATTGAGCAGCAGGAACAACGGACGGCGCTGTGTTGACGGAGCTATCGAGTCGCCGCAGAATGGTACTGCTACGACCGATGCTGGGGGAGATCAACACATCGGCGAGCAGGAGCCTCACAACCGCCCCAAAAGCTAGGTAGACGGGGGTGGGGTTTGTGCCTAATCCTGCACTTCAATTTCCCTCCTTGCAGGGGGTGTGGGGAGAAAAGACAGAAAACTCCTTAATCTCCCCCAAAACCTGCCTCTCCGTGGACTGAGGCGACATTGCCTCAGTGAGATATAAACCCCTTCATCATCCGCCTCCTGACTGGTCATGAGGTCACCGCGGTTTCGCCTTTTGTCTCCCCCTCCCCCCTCCCCCCTGCTGTGTGTTGGACTCGCCTCTGCAGAGGAACTTGCTGAATGGTTTCTTAGCCGGCTGCTAACGGCCTCCCTCCGACGCTCGACATCTCTACAGCTGTCCGTTTCCTCCGATCTTTTCAGACGCTTCCAACACACACCCGGTCTTTAACCGGCATCTTCGTCTTTGTCTTCGTCGTCGTGTTCTCTCTCGTTCGCTTCTCTCTCAGGTTTTGTTTCGGGGTCTTTTGTGGATGATGAACTCCCATACACTGTCTCTGTCACACACACACACACACGTGCATGTGCACACACACACAAAGCAGAGGAAACTAATCAAAGCGAGCAGCGACCATGCGTGGTCTTTTAATGAAGCTCTGCCTTAATTAACGCCAATGAGAGGGCAACTGAAGAGGAGGAAGAGGAGAAGGAGGAGGAAGGAGAACAGAGATTGCATTCTATCCTCCCCCCTCACCCCCTCACCCCCTCCTCATCCATCCCCCACCCGTCCAGCGCACCACCAGGGAGAAAGGTTGCGCTGTCTAGACGCAGGGCGGTACGGCCCCTAATCACCGCCATGGTGCTGGGCAGGATAATAGCCTGTAATGATGATACAGAAGATACCCCCTCTCCACCGGGGCCGGTCGTGGAGACCTCAGGGAAAATTGTCAATTGAAGTACGAAACTACACAACGGGGGATATCAAGAGTTATGTTGTTAAGATGCTCGGCGCAAAGCAGTGAGGAGATTTAGTGTTAGTATATGAGGTTTAGTGTTAGCATTAGTATTAGGTTTAGCATTTGTATTAGCATTATGGTAAGCATTAGTAGTGAATTTACACTTACGTTTGCATGTACATTTGGCGCTTTTATCCAACTTACAATGAGTACATTTGTTGAAAGAGAGACAGCAATACAGCTAGCTGTATAGGACACCGCGTGGTCTGGGAGCTAGCTGTACAGGACACCGCGCTGTCTCTAAGCTAGCAGTATGGGACACG
Organism: Coryphaenoides rupestris; assembly: GCA_002895965.2. Lineage (NCBI taxonomy): Eukaryota > Metazoa > Chordata > Actinopteri > Gadiformes > Macrouridae > Coryphaenoides > Coryphaenoides rupestris. The sequence continues at coordinate 195,259 of PIJE02000114.1, read as the reverse complement.
GCGCGGTCTGGGAGCAGCTCGCTGAGCTCCCGGTGTTTGTGTTGCAGGAGCGGCCACGCCCTCATGGCCTTCATGCTGTCGCGGCAGGAGGGGAAGCTGAACCGCCAGCAGACCATGGAGCTGGGCCACCACATCCTCAAAGCTCACATCTTCAAGGTAGCGCCGCGCTGCAGCATCACTGGCTCTGTGTGTGTGTGTGTGTGTGTGTGTGTGTGTGTGTGTGTGTGTGTTTTATATATGAGATGATAATATAGGGTAACATAAGCATCGAGGTGGGGATATGATATGTGGTGTGCTTAATCGATTTTTGTTGTGCGTGTGTATGTTCTATGTGTGTGTGTGTGTGTGTGTGTGTGTGTGTGAGAGAGAGAGAGAGAGACTGTCCATGCACGCGTGTCTGTGTGATGAAAATAGCTTTAGGCTAGTTTTATGGAACAGCCTCAGGGAAAACTGCTAAACATAAAATGTAAAAACAGTGGATGCTGCTGGACTTCTGGTGAACTGCTTACTTACGTTACGTCTTACACAGTGTGACGCATTATCAAGTGATTAGCAGCAGCACCACATTCCCTGGTGGTCTGGGGGGGGGGGGGGTGAAGGGAGGGCCAGAGGGGGGTGTTTCCTGGTCCTCTGGCCTCCTCACCTCCTCACCTCCTCCTCCCCTCCTCCTCCTCCTCACCCTCACCCTCCTCACCCCTCACTCCTCCCCCTCCTCCTCCTCCCCTCACCCTCCTCACCCTCCTCCTTCCCCTCTCCTCCTCCCCCTCCCTCCTCCCCTCCTCCTCCACCTCCTCCTCCTCCCTCCTCCTCCTCCTCCCCCTCCTCCCTCCCCTCCTCCCCTCCTCATTCCTCCTCCTCTGCCTCCTCCTCCTCCTCCTCCTCCTCACCTTCTCCTCTCCACCTCTTATTCGCTGACTGTCTGAGGTGTGTGTGTGTGGTGTGTGTGTGTGTGTGTGTGTGTGTATGTGTGTGTGTGTGTGTGTGTGTGTGTGTGTGTGTGCGTGCGTGTGTGTGTGTGTGTCTCCAGGGTCAGAGTAAGAGGACAGGCATGTCCTCCAGTCTCCTCCAGGCTCTCTGGATCAGCTGCAGCGCAGACGGCCTCTCAGCGGCCTTGTCCTCCCTGAGGAACCTTTACACACCCAACGTCAAGGTACACACACACACACACACTAATCAAACACACAACACACACACACACACACACACACCACCAACACAACAACACACACACAACACAAGGTACACACACACACACACCAACCAAGGTACACACACACACACACCTAACATCAAGGTACACACACCTTACATCAAGGTACACACGCACACACACCCCTAACAGCAAGGTACACACACACACCCAACGTCAAGGTACACATACACACACACACACCCAACATCAAGGTACACACACACCTAACATAAAGGTACACATACACACACCTAATATCAAGGCACACACACACACACCCAACATTGAGGTACACACACACCTGACATCAAGACACACACACACGCACACTAGGACAAGGTATACACACACAAACACATATACACACGCACCCAACATCAAGGTACACACACACACCCGGGCCAACATCCTTTATGCTACCTACAGTCCAGATGATCTAATCTACGCTTTGGAATACCACGGATGGGGATGGTGTGTGTGTGTGTGTGTGTGTGTGTGTGTGTTTGCTTATGTTTGTGTGCACACGCATAGGCGTGTCGTCGGTGTGTGTGTGTGTGCGCGCGGGTGACAACTGTTAGCCTAGCTTGATGGATGTCACCGCGGCGACGGGAGATGCTGGCGAGTCTTCCTCCCCAGTTGTTAGTCTGATCCGCCTCCTCCTCTCTGCAGGGGGAGGATAAGCGCCCCCCCCAGCACCTCTCCTTCCACCCCATACACACACACACACACACAGACACACACACACACACACACCCTGCTGAGATGAGCAGTCGCTCCATAAACAGAAAGGCTACGCTAATGGTGGCGTCTGGACATGTTATTTATTTATTAGCGTCTAAATACTTCACTATCATCGTCGGCTGGCCGGCGACGAGACTCGATGGCCTTTCAGGACGTCGTTACGCTGAGGGATGAGTCCTCGCCTCAACACACATGATGCCGCATTAGCATTAGCACCGGATTGGTGCTTGTCACCTCTCTCCCTCTCTCTCTCTCTCTCTCTCTCTCTCTCTCAATTCTTTCTCCTGTGTCTTGTACTCTCTCTCTCTCTCTCGCTCTCTCTCTCTCTCTCTCTCTCTCTCTCTGTCTCTCTCTCTCTCCCTTTACCTCTGTTTGTCTCTTCTCTCCCCTCTCTTCCTCTCTCTCCCTCTCTCTCCTTCTCTCTCCTCTCTCTCTTCTCTTCTCTCTCTCTTCTCTCTCTCCTCTCTCTCTCTCGGCAGTCGATGGCTGGGCCGACCGGGAACTAAATTGTTCACGTAAATCATCCCTGTAGCTCCGGCCTCTTCATCCAGACACACAGCCCGGGTGCATCCGGTCCTCGTCGAGCCAACCTATTACTGTGTTAATGGATCTTTCCGCCTGTCAGTCACGCGAGAATAATAACCAATAAGATTGCCTGATTTCTTAAGACCACGCCCCTTGCAATAGAGCCGCCATGATGTCCCACAAACAAAGCTTGTCCCATTGCTTTTGACTGATTGACTACCAACCTTACACAGGACCAAATTAACCGTCAATCCTAAACATCTTTTTTTTCTTCTTTTTTTGTTCCTGTCGCCTGGGCCAATCAGGTGAGCCGGCTGCTGATGCTGGGTGGGGCCAATGTGAACTACCGCACGGAGGTGCTGACCAACTCACCGGTGCTGTGCGTCCAGTCGCACCTGGGTCACCTGGAGATGGCCGCCCTGCTCCTGGAGTCGGCGCATGCCTGGACTGTCGCAGCGCATGACCCACACACACACACACACACACACACACACACACACACACACAACACACACACACACACACACAACACAACACACACACACACATACATACATACATTGCACTTATCAAAACAGTTACAAAGTGCTTCACAGAGAAAAAAATTAATGAATGAGTGAAGATGAATAAAAATACAAAATACAAACATTTAAATTAAAATAATGAACAAGAAATTCAAACCAATAAAATAAATAGTCAACTCAAATAAAATCAGGATATGCTTTGCAAAAAAGTGCGTTTTTAGAAGAGACTCAAAAGAAGACACTGACAGCCTGATTTCCACATACATACAAACAAACAAACAAACATACAAACACTCAGAGACTCCTTGCATGCTCGCCAGACATCTTGCTGGCTACATCCGTCTCAGTGTTTACGTAGCCGGGCGACGGCAGCAACCTTAGCCCTGCTCCGCTATCGCTAACGCTACCGCTGTGCGTTGCAGCTGGAGCACGTGGACAAGAGTGGACAGTGTGCCCTGGTCCACGCGGCGCTGCGCGGCCACGCCCAGGTGCTGCAGTACCTCCTGGAGCTGGGCTGGGGCCCCGCAGACCCCCAGAGCCCACAGAACCACGCCGGACACAGGAGCAACGCCCTGCAGCAGGCCCTGGTCGGGGCCGCCAGCATGGGACACACACAGGTCAGCATGGCACGCGCACACACACACACAAACACATGTACACACACACACACACACACACACACACACAACACAACCATGTTGTGTTGGTTGTTACCTTGCATGGTTGGCACCGCTGTCGGTGTATGAATGGGTGAATGTGAGATATAAATGCAGTCCATTTACCATTTATGAACCCGGCCGTTAATCGAAGGTGTTGTGTTTGGCAGATCGTGCGGGATTTGCTGGCGTTGTCCCCCGAGCGCACGGTGCAGATGGATGAGCACGACACGCTGTGGGGCGAGACAGGTACGTGTCGCTCTGTGTGTGTGTCTGTGTGTGTGTGTCTCTCTCTGTCTGTTTGTCTGTCTGTGTCTGGACGCTACCTGCTGGACACAATAGTTGTCCCGTGTCTACCTACCGCGTGCCCTTCGGTTTCGGTGTCAGACTCACTCTAGCTGTCAGCTGTCCGCTTGCGTCCATGTCTTGTTTTTCCGTAAGCATCGATTTTTCCCTTCGCCGTCGCTAAACGGTGTCTGTGCTCTCCTCTTTACAGACACTCGGCCTTCGCTCTTTCATTGAACATTTTGCGCTCATTCAGACAATCGGGCGCATTGGCGAGGGACACAGCAGCAAAATGTTAACGATGGGATGACGAGGGTTCTGCTGATGTCAGTCGGGGGTGGTGGAGGAGGGGGGCGGCATAATCGGTGGACATTTGCTAAGATTTAGAAAAAAGTTTTTATCTCCACGACGTCCTTTGTGCGACGAGCCGTCTCAGGAAAGAGAGAGGCGATGTGGTCTCTCTCTCTCTCTCCCTCTCTCTCTCTCTCTCTCTCTCTCTCTCTCTTCGCCTAATGAGCTGAACGAAACCTATCGACCGTGGAGGAGAAGAAGAAGAAAGCAACACGGCATTTAAAAGAGTTTCCTGAAAACGTAACCAAGGAGGCAATATTGATAAAGTGGGGGCGGGTGGTGGGTGATGCATCACTAGCTTGTATAATATCCTATCGTATTGCAAAGTCTGTTTTCTGGTGTCAACAGAAATGGAACGGTTGAACTAGCATCCAAACAAATACTTCCAACACAAATATACATATAAATATACAATACAAATACCTCAGTGGTATACCTCGAAGTGTTATTACCTCAAAAACACTTTATACTGGACTAAAAAAGGATCATGGCTGCCCAGAGCGTGCGTGTGCGTGTGCGTGTGTGTGTGTGTGTGTGTGTGTGTGTGTGTGTGTGTGTGTGTGTGTGTGTGTGTGTGTGTGTGTGTGTGTGTAAGGGAGTTGATAAGCACAAGCTGAATGGTGTAACCCAAACTGTGTTGTTTTTTCCCCACACAATTCATTATGCAGAATTGTTATTCTAACCTTGTCTGGGGCTGCAGTCTATAGTGGAAATGGAGACGTACACAGTTTGAGAAATGGCCTTGGATAATTGGACCTGAAATGATTCCCTCCGTAAACGACAAGCAGTCTCAGGGAAATATTCATATTTCTAGTTAAAATTCACAGCCAAATAACATTTCTATGCAAATAGGGCCAGTGTGAGTGTCTCATGTTGGAATAGAAGCAAGATTGGATTCCACATCCACTCAAGCTCACTGAAAAAACGCTAACGCTGGTCAACCGAGAACTGGTCTACCAGAGCTGGTCTACCTAGACCTGGCATATGTAGACCTGGTCTACCTAGACCTGGTCTTCCCAGAGCTGGTCTACTTAGACTGGTCTTCCCAGAACTGGCCTACCTACACCTGGACTAGCTGCATGCTAACCACCGTGTTAGCCGCGGCACAGCCTTGACAGATCTAAAGGGCTCAGTCTAGTTACAGAGACTAATGGGTCTCGGTGTGCCTCGTCAATATACCGCGGCTATGATCAGGCTATGACGTTAGTAGTAATTTGAATAATTTGGATGTTCTTGTTCCTGAGAATAACCCACAATCACACTGCCAGCGTAATTTGCACGAATGAAGGAAATTAGCTTTTTTGCCTTTCATTAAGCATAATAATTTTTATGCGGACGTGTGTGCGTGCGTGCGTGTGTGTGTGTGTGTGTCGGTGTGTCGCTGTCATGGAAGATGAGGGGAGGAGCAGAAACCTTCGCTCGTACGAAACCGTTGGAATAATTACAACACTTTAATTAGACTTGCGCTAAATCTGTGCAAATGTGCTGCTCTTCAGCTAAACCAAAGACACTTCCCATTTACATGAAGGATGGATTAATTATGCTACGCTAAATGCTGCGGGCGGGTATGTGGGTGGGACATGCCCAACCCCACATCGAGACCCCTCCCCCTCCCCTGTCCCACGTGTGGGCTTGGGATGAGACTCCTCCTCCAGCCAGCCGAGCCCCCGGTAGCAGTGCTATCCACTAGCGCAGCTAGCTCAGTTCGTGGCAGAACTCAGGAGGTAAGAGCGGTTGTTTGGCAACAGGAAGGTTGCTGGTTCGATCCCCGGGCTCCGCCTCCTAGCTAAGTGTGGAGGTGTCCCTGAGCAAGACACCACCTAACCCTAACTGCTCCTGACGTGTTGGTTGTTACCTT
>PIJE02000114.1:166627-186627 GCA_002895965.2 Coryphaenoides rupestris | reverse complement strand
ACCCAAATGTAAGTACTTGTACTCGGTCTGAAAAAAAGTGGTATCGGTGCATCCCTAGTTTGTACAGATACTCAGTCAACATTTTCGATAGCCATCTTGCAATGTTTACTGACTGATTCCGGACTGATTCCGTCGCAGCGCTGACGTCATCTGTTTAGCCCGCCTCTGGCCCGCCTATATCAGATACACCGATGTGATTGGTTTACGTTCGAAACAACAGGAATTGCTAATGAGCATGTTACTCATTACCAGAGTACTCGCTGAGCAAATTCAAATTTCCAGGGTAGGCTGCTAATGCAATTTTTAGAACCCCCCCACCCCCCATGCTGGTCCTCGACAAACTCGTCACATTTGGTTTGGGCTTTCGGAGGGAAAGTGTTTTGCAAATTCAGTTTATGAATCGCTTTATCCTGAGTGACATAATTAATCTGCAGATAAGGAAAGACCTTTGTGATTTGTCTTGTTTGTTGTCTCGTGCTCAAATTAATTAATTATTCAAGCAACTCTGAAAATGTGTTTGTGGATCAGTACACTCCACTAAATCTGAAATGAGTCCGTGCTTTCATTTTGATTATTATAATATTTCTTCAACCAAGTTCCATCGTCTGGTATCAACAGCACGGCGACGAGGCTAATGTATGACGCTGTCACAGTGCAACCGCATGCTGCTAATTAAATACCGCTATCCTGCCGCGAGTGTCATAAATGCTAAACGTGACGGCGCTCTGTTGACGGCCGGATCAGCGCGAAGCGGGGCTAACCGTGCTGACTAAGCTAACCGCGCTAATCCTGTGCTAACTAAGCTAACCGTGCTAACCCTGTGTGAACTAAGCCAATCGTGCTGACCCTGCGCTAACCGTGCTAACCCCGTGCTAACTAAGCTAACCCTGTGCTAACTAAGTTAACCATGCTAACCCTGTGCTAACTAACCTAAACGTGCTAACCCCGTGCTAACTAAGCTAATTGTGCTAACACCGTGTTAACTAAGCTAATCCCGTGCTAACTAAGTTAACCATGCTACCCCCGTGCGAACTAAACTAACCGTGCTAACTAAGCTTAGGGTGCTAACCCCGTGCTAACTAAGCTAACCGTGCTAACCCTGTGCTAACTAAGCTAACGGTGCTGACCCTGTGCTAACCGTGCTGCGTTGCGTCCCCAGCCTGACGGCGGCGGCGGGTCGGGGGAAGCTGGAGGTGTGTGACTTCCTGCTGGAGGAGGGCGCGCCCGTGCAGCAGGGGAACCGCCGCGGGGTCACGCCCCTATTCTGTGCCGTCAGACAGGGACACTGGCAGGTGAGCACGCCCCGCCCCCGCCCACACACACACACATGTCCCCGTACCCCTTCTCTCTCTCTCTCTCTCTCTCTCTCTCTCTCTCTCTCTCTACCCCTCCTCTCTCTCTCTCTCTCTACCCCTCCTCTCTCTCTCTCCGTCGCCTTCTCTCTGTCTCTCTCTCTATCTCTCTACCCCTCTCTGTCTGTCTCTCTTTCTACCCCTCTCTGTCTGTCTCTCTCTCTCTACCCCTCTCTGTCTGTCTCTCTCTCTCTTTACTCCTCCTCTCTCTCTCTCTCTCTCTCTGTCTCTCTTTCTCTCTCCCCGCCTTCTTTCTGTTTCTCTCTCTCTCTCTCTACCCCTCTCTCTCTCTTCTCTCTCTCTTTACTCCTCTCTCTCTCTCTCTCTCTCTCTCTCTCTCTCTCTCCCCGCCTTCTCTCTGTTTCTCTCTCTCTCTTTCTCTCTCTACCCCTCCTCTCTCTCTCTCACTCTCTCTACCTCTACCTCTCCTTTCTTCCCCCTCTCTTTCTACCCCTCTGTGTGTGTGTTGGTACGGAGGCGCTCATTAGTGTGTGTGTGTGTGTGTGTGTGTGTGTGTGTGTGTGTGTGTGTGTGTGTGTGTGTGTGTGTGTGTGTGTGTGTGTGTGTGTGTGTGTGTGTGTGCTGCAGGTAGCAGAGCTCCTCCTACAGCGCGGTGCGGAGGTGAACGTCAGCGACCAGCAGGGCCGGACTCTGCTGATGGTGGCCGCGTGCGAGGGTCACCTGAGCACTGTCGACTTCCTGCTCGCCAAAGGTAGACCGCAAGCAGCAAACACACACACACACACACACACTCACAGACACAAACACTCACAGACACACACATGTACACACACACACAGACACACACTTACAGACACACACTCACAGACACACACATACACACACACATAGTCCATCCAGCCTGACTCGGTCCAGGTGAGGCTGCTTAAACCAAACACCAACCACACACACACTCACAAACACTGACACATGCACACACACACACACACACTCACAGACACACACACACTCACGCTCGCTCGCTCGCACACACACACACACACACATACACACGCACGCTCACTCACTCACTCACACACATACATAAGGACCCGATGTGTATCCAATGTGTGTGTCTGTGTGCATGTGATTGTGTGTGTGTGTGTGTGTGTGTGCGTGTGCATGCCTGTGCGTGTCTCTCTGTCTGTCTGTCTGCCTGCATGAATGTGTCTGTCTGTCTGTCTGTCTGCATGTCTGAGTGTGTCTGTATGTCTGACTGTCTGTCTGTCTGCCTGCGTGTCTGTGTGTGTGTATGTCTGTCTGTCTGTCTGTCTGCCTGTCTGCCTGCATGCATGTGCGTACCTGTGTGTGTGTGCACATGCCTGCATGCATGCATTTGTGTGTGTGTGTGTGTGTGTGTGTGTTCTCTTGAGATTCTCACAGAAGATCCACACTGTAGAATTAGCTTGTGTTGTTTTCAGTGTTTTAATTGACATTATTGATCCTGGGTGGGGGGGGGGGGGTGGTGGGCTGCTGTCACAACACCTCAGCTCCTCAAGAGAGCAGACACAGCAGGAAGGGATGAATGAATCCTTGTTTGACCGTGTTTGACCTCTGACCTCGTTCCCCTCCAAGGTGCGTCTCTGACCTCGGTGGACAAGGGGGGCCTGACGCCGCTGAGCTGGGCGTGTCTGAAGGGCCACCAGGGCGTGGTGCACTTCCTGGTGGAGCAGGGGGCCATCGTCGGACCACACGGACAAGAACGGCCGCACGCGCTCGACCTCGCCGCCTTCTACGGAGACGCCGACCATCGTATGTGTGACCCAGAGTCTAAGATGGCCGCCCCCTTCTTCTTCTTAACGTTCACGTAGCGCACAGACATCCGAGAACACAGCGTTAGAATGTCAAACTAGCGTGTTTTAATATATATATTATATATATATATTATATACATTACTAAGTGACGCATTTAGACCCAATATAAACTTTGAGCCATGAATTGTAACGACAAATGTATTATTAATAATCAACTAGTTCCTAGCAAGAACAAAAAGTGCCATAATAATAATAATAATAATAATAATAATGCATAAGAGCCAAACAACTACATAGTCAAGCAGTAAACAGCAACAGTAAAATAGGGCCGTGTGTGTGTGAGAGGGGGAGTGTGACAGAGAGAGAGAGAGGAGAGAGAGAGAGAGAGAGAGCATGCGTTGAGAGAGAGGAGAGGTATTGCGAGGTGCCGTTGTCATGTGACCCTGCAGTGAGTGACTGAGTTTTCTGTCCTGCTGCCGCTGCAGGTGCAGTACCTGGTGGAGCGAGGCGCGGTCATCGAGCACATGGACTACTCGGGGATGCGGCCACTGGACCGGGCCATCGGCTGCAGGAAACACGTCGGTGGTGGTGACCCTGCTGAAGAAGGGGGCCAAGCTCGGTGAGTTACCCGCCGTGGGGAGGGGGGGGGGGGGCATGGCGTCCCCAGTGTGCATGCCGGTGTCAGTCCGATTGTTAAGTCTGACGTGATGTAACATTCATTTCCGGGTCCAAACACTCCTTCAGGTCCAAAAGCAAACCACAATGGGGGCCGAGCTTGTAAACTTTTCACCATCACTTCCTTCCTTTAGTGAGGCACCATTGATGGTTACAAATTTACATTTTTTTAACCCTTTTTTTAATGTTGAATACTATCTTTTTTTTTGTTTTCATTATTATTACTATTATTATTATTAGTAGTAGTATTATTATTGATTTTTTTATTTGTATTTGTATTTTTTAATTATTTTTTTATTTAATACATTTACAAATATTAGTTTTGACTAATTAGTTTTGACACAGAGGATCTCTTCAAACACGTGCGCCTCAGCCAAACGCAGTAGGGGCTTGGACCCGCTTGGACCCGGAAGCAGTATTATTCAGAACATCGACACGTCACAAGTTAACAACCGGATTGCGTTCGCAGCCCTCGGATAGCTTTTGGTTCACGCTAGTGAAATGGACGGCAGTTTTAGCTGTTGAGGCTTTTTCTTGACCTCCGGTGACTCACTTCGTCGCAAGCGAGTTACTTTCACCTTCGTGTGCGTATATATGTGTGTGTGTGTGTGTGTATTCTTCTTTCTATTCCTGTGCTCTTGAACTAACATAACAATGTGACCGCATCGCGTGAATGGAATGCGTTGTCAACAGTCCGCTGTCTCGCCGTTTGCTAACAGACACATAGCTTGCTTTATCACTGCCATTGGCAAACACAATTGCTAAATTGATCATAAACGACGGCCTAATTGTCCCCCCTGACTGCAGTAGGCGGCGTACGCTAAGTGCTGCTTACAGACAGCGGCGTAATGTTTCCCCGCAGCACGGTCCACGCGGCGCTTTAGCAAGTCGAGAAGATGAGGCTGAACTTGATCGAGTTAATCGTGGTTTATATTTGCCCGCCGGGACCCCCCTCCCTGCGTCTCTCCCTCCTCTTTAACACTTTCTCTCTCTTTCTCTCTTTTTAACTGCTTTCAATCAAAAAAAAAAAACCCACATGATTTAAGGCTACAGAACGTCGCCTTATGATCGATCAGGTTACAATCTTTAGGTAACTACTTCGTACCAAAATTCAACGTGCATACAACTACAGGTGTCTGCAGACGGAGAGCCCCAGACATAACACCCGGCCTATGTGTGTGTGTGTGTGTGTGTGCGTGTGTGTGTGTGCGCGTGTGCGCGTGTGTGTGCGCCGTGTGTGTGCGTGTAGGGAACGCTGCGTGGGCCATGGCTACGTCTAAGCCGGACATCCTCATCATCCTCCTGCAGAAAGCTGATGGAGGAGGGGAACTTGCTCTACAAGGTAGGAGCCCGCCTCACGTGACATCACACAATGACATCATCAACACCGTGATGACAACGTACACGATACTTTACACCAACATGTTGCTGCTACTGTCTACTATTTACTAATTATTCTCGTATAAGATTATTACTGCACTGCACTGCAGACTTTTACTACATTTTTGCGCCACCAGCCAGAGTATTGCTACTTTACTTGTCACTTTTTACTGTACTCATTAGGTACTATCTTACTAATTGTTTAGAGTTGTTTTAGAGTTTATGTTTAGAAGAATTACTGCAGGAGTGAATGAGGAGTAAGTAATCTTGAATCTTCAATCTTGAGTGATGACGTCATACACGGCTTGATGATGTGAGGAGTGAGGGAGGGAGGATGTGAGGGAGGGAGGATATGAGGATGTGAGTAAGGGAGGATGTGAGGGGAGGGAGGATGTGAGGACTGAAGATCTCATTTAGGTTTCAGATGAAAGATGAGATGGCCCTCGACACAGCATGACTCAATTGGCCTAAATATGAGGGGTGTGTGTGTGTGTGTGTGTGTGTGTGTGTGTGTGGTGTGTGTGTGTGTGTGTGTGTGTGTGTGTGTGTGTGTGTGTGTGTGTGTGTGTGTGTGTGTGTGTGTGTGTGTGAGAGGTCTTGTGTGTCGTCGTGTTGCACAAGAAGCCATGATGGATGTGTGACATTTACCTTATTGGGTTTTTGTGGCAGGAGGACGATCCACTCTGGTGCATTGCGTGTGTGTGTGTGCGTGTGCGAGCATGTGTGTGTCATCTCCTCTCCTTGCGTCCTTTGTGTGTTTTCTCATCTCCTCGCCTGTCCCCATATCTCCTCTCTGTTTCCTCCTCTCCTCTACTCTTGTGTCCACTCTGTGTCTCCTCATGTCCTCTCCTCCTGCCTCCTGTGTCCTCCAGAAGGGCAAGATGAAGGAGGCCGCCCAGCGGTACCAGTACGCCCTCCGGAAGTTTCCGCGGGAGGGCTTTGGAGACGACCTGAAGGCCTTCAAGGAGCTGCGTGTCTCTCTGTATCTCAACCTGTCGCGCTGCCGCAGGAAAACCAACGTGAGGCTTGTCATTAATTTTTTCACATTCAGAATTCAAATCACATGCAAGCTATTCAAGTGTGTCATGTGTTTTCTATGGGACTCATAGATCATTGTTGAGGACAAGGTTAGCGCAAATGGTGATGAAGTAGCAAGCGTAGATCGTTGCCAATTTACATGACAACCTCACGGTGGGGTGGGGGGGGGGCTTCGGGGCGCTCCAAAGTATTTCAGAGGCGGCGTTAACGATTCTCATCAGCGGGTAATTTTTCACACTTTCACAAATAATAATATTAGCTGGCTTTACGTGCGTGTCAAAGGCGCACCTTTCTCTCCTGAAGGGCACACAGTAAAAGTAAGTAAGTAAGGCTTTTCCAGTCGTCGCGGTAGATGATGGCATCTCATTTCTCTGCAGGACTTTGGGATGGCCGAGGAGTTTGCGACCAAGGCGCTGGAGTTGAAGCCCAAGTCCTATGAGGCCTACTATGCCCGAGCCCGGGCCAAGAGGAGCAGCAGGTAGGGGACGCGGGTCACACAGGACACAAGACCTTCTCTGGAATGTTTTCAGAAAACACGACTCCCAAATCACTTTAGGGCCGTCTTGATTGTTTGATCTGATTCCAGGTTTCTTTTTGTGGCAGCACTAGTCACGCAAGCAGCACCGCTAGATTCACGTCATGTGTTTGGTTGGAAACCAGGATTATAGGGAATTTGAAAATCGGAACTCTGCCACTTTGTAATTGCTGTGTCCAACAGAGGGCGCCCACTGTAATGGTCCCTCTGTTGATGGGTTTCTAAGTAATTTTGCCTCCTATGCTATGGCTGGCTTGGTCGGTCTGGGTCATGGTCTTGTCGTCGAGTTGGTCAGTCAGTCTGCGTAGTCTAAGTCACCCCCACACAAGCAACACAACACACACTAAAGACAGCGAACTCTTAATAACACTTTATAACACGCACATTCATTTCCCACCCATGATCAGAATTGTCCAATCACATCAGAACGTGAACACGAAAATAATACAGATTCGCTGCCAATAAAAGTGGCAGTGTCTGGAGCACAGTTCTCTGTGTCCCGTGGTAAAATCCGAAGCCGCCAATCAGAGAGCAGCTTCTGGTCACGTGCTTGCCAAAAGACGATTTACTCCCATACACACTCATTTGGCCAGCGTCCCTCAACCAGGAAGTAGCCGAAGTACGTATTGTATTCTCACAAAAGTAATCGCAAAACAATTTGGAACCATTTTTTTAACGAATGCAGACTACCATGCTGGTGCATTATACGAGAAAACACGTTTATTTCATAATTATCTCGTTCATGTAACGTGTTTAAGAAGACTTCTTCTCTAGATATGGTTGGGGGGGGGCCGCCCAGTTTGGTTAAGATGGTCTAAAAACCGACTGGCTTCTTTTTCCCTCCGTCCGCAGGCAGTTCGCGGCAGCCCTGGCCGACCTCCACGAGGCGGCCAAGCTGTGTCCCAACAACCGAGAGATCCGGCGCCTGCTGGCTCGCGTGGAGGAAGAGTGTAAACAAATGCAGCGCGCCCAGGCTAAACCCTCCCAGACCGGGCTCACCGGCGCCGGCCAGGGGGCATCCGGGGGCCGCGACTCGGACCAGGAGCCCGAGGAAGGACAGGCGGAGCGTCCAGAGCACAGACTCTGCAGGAGCCTGGAGGGCCAGAGGAACGTACTGGAGGAAGAGGACGAGGAGGACGAGGAAGACGAGGACGAAGAGTCCTTGCGAGCCGAGGGCTGCTGGCCCCAGAACGTCTACTCGATGGCCGAGCGTTGCCCTCGGAGACGCCAAGCAACAGCCATCAGAACCACGGGCCCCGGCCCAGCTCCCCACCGGGGCCCGGCCGCCTGCCCCCGCATCGCTACCCACGGGAGCACCGCGAGCCCCTGGCCCAGCAGGGCCTGGTGCTCCAGTCCACCAAGCAGGCCCAGATTGTCAAGACCAACCAGCACATGGGAGGGCGGCCTGCGGGATCCAAGTCCCAGTACGCCCCCTCCAGCCCCCTGCCCAGTAGACACATGTCCAGCGTGCTGAAGGCCGGCCCCGGCATCGACATCAGCCCCCTGCCCACCCCGACCGACGAGCCTGTGTACGGAGACCGCGTGTCCCTTGCGACCACCGCCCTGGTTCACCACGGTGACAACGAAGGTTCACATCTGTCGCAGACCTTGTCTTTTCTCTCCTGCAGCAGCAGCAGTGGCAGCTCGTCTAAAGGCCTGGGCCAGGAGAAGCTGTCCACCCACTCTGTGTCCTCTTTGGACGGGCTGGCCGGCAGCGGCCCCCTGCTGGGGGACCCGGGGAAGGAGGCGGGGTGCTCCGGGTCCCAGGCGTGCGGCGGCGGCAGCATCAGAGTGTCCAGCTCCACCAGCAGCCTGGCCTCCAGTAGCAGCCAGTCAGACAGCGGCAAGCTGGGACCCGACGTCCGCTCCAAGACCTCCGACAAGACCAAGCACAGCCAGCAGGCCGCCGCCGCCGCAGAGTGGAAGCCCAGACCCTTCATGGGCGTCACGGATAAGACGGCGCGCTTTCAGCAGCTGCAGCAACAGCAGCAACAGCAGCTGCAGCAACACATGCAGATGCAGCAGAGCCACCAGGGTCCGGCGTGTGGTGGTGGTGGTGGTGGTGGTGGTGGCCGGTCCTGGCAGAACCACTCCTCCTTGGACGTCCCCGGCGTCGGGCACAGCCTCACAGGTCTGCAGCCGGCGCTGGCAAGCTGCGACCTCCCCTACGCCAAATCACTGAGCACTTACCAGGAGCAGCAGCCCAACAAGCCCCCTCCCCCACACAGCGCCCCCCTGCCCATGGGCGGCCTGCAGAACGGCAGCATCCACACCAACGACTTCACCGACAAGTTCTGCCAGACGGCCTCTTTTTACAAACAGTCCAAGCCCGCCCTGGCGATGCAGCACCCGTTCCTGGGGAGCGCGGCGGCACCCGTTCAGCCGGGCCTGAACCGGGACAACCCCGCCAGGGACAACCCCGCCGCCCTCCACGTCATGAAACCAAAGCGATCTTTTATAGAGTCCAATGTGTAATAATTTATTTTCGGTTTGTCTTCACATCGCCGCGCACACTAACTCACAAAAGGAAAAAAGTTTGATGGATGATTTTAGTTTGTTTGTTTGGGTGTTTTTTTTTAACCAGCCCGGTTGTGTTGTTTTGTGTTCAAGTTTTGTTTTGTTTGTGGTGAAGACCGACCGACCACAGACGGGTTCCTACTCCAGACGGTTCTCCGGGCCTCTGCCGCTTGTGACCGGCGGTTCCGGGAAGCGCGGAAGACACGGGCGGCGGCGCTATTGGGGTGACGATGGGGTCCCGAGAGAAATCACTAATGGCGACAGCGAGCACTTTAAGAATGCATCAAGAGTGCTTACAGTAAAATACGATATCCTTCATGATGGCATCATGTTATTCGAGTGCAGAGATTGTTGTTACAATGCGGTTCGTATGTTCGCATCCGTGGTTCCGCGAGTCAACGTGGGAGCGACGATGTGATAGGACGGGCATTCCTGTGTTCTGAGAAGGATGTTGTAGATCCTCACTTTTGTGTATATTATATAAATATACGTATTTCCTTCTTTTGAGTGAAGGTCTATGTCTGTATTGACTCGTATACAATTGTGTATTTTGAATCGTCTTTATTTCGTGCACAGTTTTGTTGAAGATGGTGTTCTGAAAATGTATTTGTTTAATATGTTTGTACATTCTATAAATCGGCCATTAACATTGGAAGTAAACCCTCTCTGTATCCGCTTGTGGCTAGCCGTCTAGTTTATTTATTTACAGCGCCTCTGGCTTCGTTCATTGTCAAAGCAATATATTTTATATAGTTATTTTTGCACAGCTACTAAGACATTTTACGATTCAGAATAATATTCGGCTTAAGTGCATGCATCCGTTGCACTTTATAATAAAGAGTTAAAAAGAAATATTGAAAAAAATATACAAATATTGTTTGGCGGCAATGTGCCATTAGCTCTATTTTACTACAGTATGTATGTTACTCGCAATGTGTTGCCATGTTTTCAGTATCGTGAGCTGTCTTAGCCGTGATCACATACTGTAATAGGACTTCCTGCCTCAACCCGCCGCGGGGAAATAAAGGAATCGCTCAGAAAGAGTCCTGCTGTGGCCTGTGTTTATTTTTGGGTTTTAAAACGCAGCTGGAGCTGTGAAGGTAGACCGGCTAAACGCCTCAGTGTGCGTCATAAACCTTATTAAAAGCGCATTTAAACGCTGAACTCATCCCCTGTGTGGTGCAGGTATTTCTCCCTCTCGTACTTCTAAACAGACGGTGGTGGTGGTGGTGGTGGTGGTGGTGGTGGGGGGGGGGGGGTCTGTCTGTTGTCTGTTGTTAGAGACATGTCAGAGAAAACATCAATGTCACGTGTTGCAGGTGTCAATATATTTATATTTATATTTATTAGTATAGCTATATATTTGTAATACAGTATATTATAGGATATATCTAGTATTGAATTAGAACTATTCTGTATATGTCCTGTATGGTCTGCGTGATATAGAGGAAGGAAAAAAGCCTGGCCACCAAACCAAGTTGGCCCATCAAACATTTGTGCCCAGGGGTCTGTAACTTGATGATCCTGGCCTGTGTGTGATGGAGGGGGGGCGGTCACAATCAAAATCACAATCAAATATCAAATATCGATCAAATATCTAAATACTGGAGACTACTGACTCTCCAGTATACGCAACAACATATTGGCTGATTATAACAATTGCACAGAAACTCAAATTGCAGACATTACGTTAGCGTATACTCTATGGATCCACGTTGTCCTTTGGCCAAAGTCAATACAAGTATTCATCTTCATTACTTCTAACCATATGAAGAAATAGAAGCAGGTTTTAGAAGCACATGATTTATTTGTGCTGCTACTGTTGGAAACATTGCAGCCTATAATTCAATATCTTGCAAACCATTGATCAAACTATTCGGTTTGGTGTGGATACCTGAATGCTATTACTACACTTTTCAGCAGTAAGTAAGAAGGATATCATGTGGACAACAGGCGTTTCAAAACCCCAATGTAATTAACCATTGTCTGTACTGATATACGATCAAATAAGTAAATAACATATAACCATTTTGTTTTAAAACCATATTAAACCACAAGGCCGTCTGTGTTCCAGTCCAGAGACGTCTGGAACGTCTCAGAAGACAAATGCTTACTCTCTCCCGAGTCTCCTCACAAGACCAAACCACAGGAATGAGTTATAAACCACGTTCTGCTGTTGCGACTGCACACAGAGACCTACATATACTGACCGCCTGGCTGGCGGGTCAGGGTTTAAATAAACTCGATGACAGCAGGTCGGCTGCTGTGGTCTTCTTCAAGTCCCTTAAAAAGTCCCAGGTGAGGAAGAAGGGGGGGAAGAAGAAAAAATTAATAAATAAAGAAAGAACTGTCTCAGGAGGGCAACCCAACAGTTTGACTGCCTGCTTGCTTCACTACTACCCACCTCACAGAGTAAGTGGGGGGGTTAAGGTATGGTTGTAGGGGTTGGTTCTGTATTTAGGGTTTTATTTTGGTTTAAGGGTTTGATTTTAGTTTGGGTTTGGTTCTGGGGTTTGGCGTTAGGCTTTTGGGGTTTGGTTTTTCGTTCAAAGCTTGGTGTTAGGGTTTCCTATTCGGGTTAGGTTTTAGTTTTTGGTCTTAGGGTTTGGTTGGGTAGGGCTTAGGACACCTGGCTGGTAGGAGACAGTAGGGTTCGGACACCTGGCTGGTAGGAGACAGTAGGGTTCGGACACCTGGCTGCTAGGAGACAGTAGGGTTAGGACACCTGGCTACTAGGACACGGTAGGGTTAGGACACTTGGCTGCTAGGAGACAGTAGGGTTAGGACACCTGGCTACTAGGACACGGTAGGGTTAGGACACCTGGCTACTAGGACACGGTAGGGTTAGGACACCTGGCTGGTAGGAGGCAGTAGGCTTAGGACACTTGGCTGCTAGGAGACGGTAGGGTTAGGACACCTAGATGCTAGGAGATGGTAGGCTTAAGGACACATTGGCCTGCTACGGAGACGGTAGGGTTAGGACCCTAAGCTGCTAGGAGACGGTAGCTTAGGAACACCTGGCTGCTATGAGATGGTAGGGTTAGGACACCTGGCTGGTAGGAGGCAGTAGGCTTTAAGGACCACCTAGATGCTAGGAGACGGTAGGCTTAGGACATCTAGCTGCTAGGAGACGGTAGGGTCAGGACACCTGGCTGATAGGAGACGGTAGGGTTAGGACACCTGGCTGCTAGGAGACGGTAGGGTTAGGACACCTAGCTGCTAGGAGACGGTAGGGTTAGGACACCTAGCTGCTAGGAGACGGTAGGGTTAGGACACCTGGCTGCTAGGAGACGGTAGGGTTAGGACACCTGGCTGCTAGGAGACGGTAGGGTTAGGACACCTAGCTGCTAGGAGACGGTAGGCTTAGGACACCTGGCTGCTATGAGATGGTAGGGTTAGGAGTCGGACACCTGGCTGCTATGAGATGGTAGGGTTAGGAGTCGGACACCTGGCTGCTAGGAGACGGTAGGCTTAGGACACCTGGCTGCTAGGAAACAGTGGGGTTAGGACACCTGGCTGCTAGGAGACGGTAGGGTTAGGACACCTAGCTGCTAGGAGACAGTAGGGTTAGGACACCTGGCTGCTAGGAGACGGTAGGGTTAGGACACCTAGCTGCTAGGAGACAGTAGGGTTAGGACACCTGGCTGCTAGGAGACGGTAGGGTTAGGACACCTAGCTGCTAGGAGACAGTGGGGTTAGGACACCTGGCTGCTAGGAGACGGTAGGGTTAGGACACCTAGCTGCTAGGAGACAGTAGGGTTAGGACACCTGGCTGCTAGGAGACGGTAGGGTTAGGACACCTAGCTGCTAGGAAACAGTGGGGTTAGGACACCTGGCTGCTAGGAGACGGTAGGCTTAGGACACCTAGCTGCTAGGAAACAGTGGGGTTAGGACACCTGGCTGCTAGGAGACGGTAGGGTTAGGACACCTAGCTGCTAGGAGACAGTAGGGTTAGGACACCTGGCTGCTAGGAGACGGTAGGGTTAGGACACCTAGCTGCTAGGAGACAGTGGGGTTAGGACACCTGGCTGCTAGGAGACGGTAGGGTTAGGACACCTGGCTGGTAGGAGGCAGTAGGCTTAGGACACCTAGATGCTAGGAGACGGTAGGCTTAGGACATCTAGCTGCTAGGAGACGGTAGGGTCAGGACACCTGGCTGATAGGAGACGGTAGGGTTAGGACACCTGGCTGCTAGGAGACGGTAGGGTTAGGACACCTGGCTGCTAGGAGACGGTAGGGTTAGGACACCTAGCTGCTAGGAGACAGTAGGGTTAGGACACCTGGCTGCTAGGAGACGGTAGGGTTAGGACACCTAGCTGCTAGGAGACGGTAGGCTTAGGACACCTGGCTGCTATGAGATGGTAGGGTTAGGAGTCGGACACCTGGCTGCTAGGAGACGGTAGGCTTAGGACACCTGGCTGCTAGGAAACAGTGGGGTTAGGACACCTGGCTGCTAGGAGACGGTAGGGTTAGGACACCTAGCTGCTAGGAGACAGTAGGGTTAGGACACCTGGCTGCTAGGAGACGGTAGGGTTAGGACACCTGGCTGCTAGGAGACGGTAGGGTTAGGACACCTAGCTGCTAGGAGACAGTGGGGTTAGGACACCTGGCTAGTAGGAGACGGTAGGGTTAGGACACCTAGCTGCTAGGAGACAGTAGGGTTAGGACACCTGGCTGCTAGGAGACGGTAGGGTTAGGACACCTAGCTGCTAGGAAACAGTGGGGTTAGGACACCTGGCTGCTAGGAGACGGTAGGGTTAGGACACCTAGCTGCTAGGAAACAGTGGGGTTAGGACACCTGGCTGCTAGGAGACGGTAGGGTTAGGACACCTAGCTGCTAGGAAACAGTGGGGTTAGGACACCTGGCTGCTAGGAGACGGTAGGGTTAGGACACCTAGCTGCTAGGAAACAGTGGGGTTAGGACACCTGGCTGCTAGGAGACGGTAGGGTTAGGACACCTAGCTGCTAGGAAACAGTGGGGTTAGGACACCTGGCTGCTAGGAGACGGTAGGGTTAGGACACCTAGCTGCTAGGAGACAGTGGGGTTAGGACACCTGGCTGCTAGGAGACGGTAGGGTTAGGACACCTAGCTGCTAGGAGACAGTGGGGTTAGGACACCTGGCTGCTAGGAGACGGTAGGGTTAGGACACCTAGCTGCTAGGAGACAGTAGGGTTAGGACACCTGGCTGCTAGGAGACGGTAGGGTTAGGACACCTAGCTGCTAGGAGACAGTGGGGTTAGGACACCTGGCTGCTAGGAGACGGTAGGCTTAGGACACCTGGCTGCTAGGAAACAGTGGGGTTAGGACACCTGGCTGCTAGGAGACGGTAGGGTTAGGACACCTAGCTGCTAGGAAACAGTGGGGTTAGGACACCTGGCTGCTAGGAGACGGTAGGGTTAGGACACCTAGCTGCTAGGAGACAGTAGGGTTAGGACACCTGGCTGCTAGGAGACGGTAGGGTTAGGACACCTAGCTGCTAGGAGACAGTAGGGTTAGGACACCTGGCTGCTAGGAGACGGTAGGGTTAGGACACCTAGCTGCTAGGAGACGGTAGGGTTAGGACACCTAGCTGCTAGGAGACAGTAGGGTTAGGACACCTGGCTGCTGGGAGACGGTAGGGTTAGGACACCTAGCTGCTAGGAGACAGTGGGCTTAGGACACCTGGCCTCTAGGAGACGGTAGGGTTAGGCACCTGGCCTCTAGGAGATGGTAGGGTTAGGCACCTGGCGGCTAGCAGACAGCAGGACGTCGACCACCACAGTGCTCATCAGATAAACATCAACAGAACAATGACTCCTTATTTCTATGTTTCACACACACAGACAAGTAGGTCTTCTGTCTCCACGCCACAGGGGAGACAGCTGGCTCGGGTATTAAATCATATGCATTGTGCTGTTTGCTTTTAACTCAAATATTGAACAATAGAAGCTCCAAGCTTGCAGTCTTAGCTCTAACACACATGTGAACATGATAGATTTTAGATTTAAGGACAAAATGTGTCTTGTCAACCAGTAGGTATGCACCCTATGTAAATCGTAACAAACTCTTAAAGTTAAGCTTGGTTTTCAGTCAAAATTGTCTTGCAATATGTTAGCGATGACGGTTATTGTGTCCCAAAGGATCAGGACGTTGGATGTGGAGATGTCGACACGGTTGTCCACACCCACGTCCTCCTCCGACCAATCAGCAGCCAGCAGCCTGCAGGGACCTGGTGACTGCTGAAGAGGAAGTCTTCCACCTTCCTCACTTTCTGTATCTGAACCACACACTGTGTGTGTGTGTGTGTGTGTGCTGGTGTTGTGTGTGTGTGTGTGTGTGGTTGTGTGTGTGGTGTGTGTGGTGTGTGTGTGTTGTGTGTGTGTGTGTGTGTGTGTGTGTGTTGTGTGTGTGTGTGTTTTGTCCCTGTGTGTGTGTGTGTGTGTGTGTGTGTGTGTGTGTGTCTATCTATCATATCTATCCTTGGCCTGTAGCCCTGTAAGTAAAATGCATGTCTGTGTGTGTGTGTGTGTCTCCCCCCACCCACACCCACCCACCGATCATCATCATCATCATCATCATCATCATCATCACACACACACACACATGAATTTGACCTACAGGCCAAGGATAGATATAGACGGGATACATAGGATAGATAATGATAAGAGATAGATAGGCTCGATATAGGATTAGATATTAGATAGATAAAGGTTTCCATAGGATATATACAGTATATCGTTAGGATATAAAGGATATGTTTTTCGAAGCAATATGCATATTTTCAATGCATATAGATTTTTGTACGTAGTCGCTTGCCATGTCACAAGAATTTCACTGTTCAGAATGACCCTGTGTTATGATGTACATGTGACAATAAAACGCTTGGACTTTGACTTTTACATCTTTATTAATCATCTGTGCCGCCTGTTAAAGCGAAATCCCTGACATTTACTCATCCATTTGTTCCGTTTTCTCCAGGCATCAAGCAGAATCATAGGGAGCGCAACAGAGAGGTTTACCTTGGAACAAGATGAGCTGAGATGCACAACAAAGACACCGATACAGAAAGAAATACACGGAGAGGAGGGGAAATAAAGAGAATCAGAGATTAATGCGTTTTTGTCAACTGACTACAGATGAATGAATGCCCACGGATAGGTTTAGGTAGCCGTGCCCGGAAACTACTTTGTAAAATTTAACCGAAGAAGTCCTAGAAGTAGGGTCAAGGTTTTTGCCGTCAAATATCTTATCATGCCTTCAAACTTGTATATTTTAACTGTACATTTGTAAATCCTTTAGTTTATTTTTTCTAATTTTTTATAACTGTATTGCTTAGTTTATTCTTAGTTTATTTTTCATCATTCTGTTTTTATACTGTATCGCTATGTAACCTGGCACAATAATTTCCTTCGGGATAAATAAAGTTCTATTCTATTCTATAAGGGTCAAAGAAGCCCACCATTGGTGCTGTCATCTCATAGTCTCCACATGGTGACGAGACCAGAGAGATGTGGCCTCTCTCTCTCTCTATGTCCCCTTATACTGTATATATACAGTATATATGCCCTCTTCTGGGCATGGCTGAGGCTTTGCAATACAAAACTACGGGAGGATGATTCTTTATTTAGACTTTGATCCTTTGTTTGTTTTTTGTTTTATTATTCTTGCCAGCAGCATTTTTGGTTGGTCCCCTGAGCCCGGCGGCCTGCACGGGGTTCACGAGGTGGTCCTCGTGGTGGAAAAATATCCAATATTGGCCATCTTAACAGGCAACATGCCTTCATCCTGCATTCATTGAGGGGACCCCTTGCTGTGAACAGGTCACTGGGCACGAAGGTACTGTGATGTGGAGGTTGATAGACCTGTTGACGCCATAACAGGAAAAGAGGAAGACCTTTTGATGTCAGTTTACAAAGGATCTGGTAATGGTCAATGCCAGGAACTCCTGAGGTCGATCAGATCAGCGACGTCTGTCCGAGGGACACCCCTGGTGTGTTGATGTGATCAGAATCGTCTGTCACAAAGTGATCTCGGTGTGTGCCCTGTTGTCACTGTAAGGGAACCTTGTATGCTATTCAATAAACTAATGTGATTAAGACGTCTGGGAGACAACATGAAAGGGGGATAATTGTTTCTCCTTTGTCAAGTCAGGAATCTCATGCTGTGAAAATTGTGCTTAAAACCGTCATGAGAAGGTTG
The DNA here is from genome assembly GCA_002895965.2 of Coryphaenoides rupestris. Classification (NCBI taxonomy): domain Eukaryota; kingdom Metazoa; phylum Chordata; class Actinopteri; order Gadiformes; family Macrouridae; genus Coryphaenoides; species Coryphaenoides rupestris. The sequence continues at coordinate 169,196 of PIJE02000114.1, read as the reverse complement.
GTCCGTACTCACTCTGCTGAAAGAGAAAGGAAGCAGGAAGGAGAAACTAGCCAATGAGGAGCCACAAACACTCTCAAAGACATTATCTGATTATAGACATTATCTATTTTCTCTTCTTGCTATTATCTGTGTACTTTTGACTATGCACCCTAGGTGCTTTCTTCACAGCTTCAAAGATCTCTATGAATTCACTGGATTTATAGTCCAAGTAGCCATCGTCATCAACCCATTTCATCAGCTCCTTGTATTCTTGGTAATCCAAGATTTTTTGCTCCCGATAGTAATGATAGACCACTCCCCGAAGGGACTTTTTGTAGTAACTAATTGTTCTTGTATATTTAAACTTGAACTTTGGGGTCGGTGTGCTTCTCAATGGTTCTGTAACAAATCCACACATATGAATTAGGCCAAACATCTCCAACATTAGACCATCAGTCGTCGTAGTAGAAGTTGTTGGTGTTGCTTGAAAATACAAACCTGCGTGTGCCCTAATATTTCGGGAAGCGACCGGGTGGGCGATGATCATGGCCGTCTTCAACATCGTCATCGCCTCTCCCCTGGCAATATAATGTGCGACCACAAGCCTGTGGACATAATGCATGCAGGGTGAGGGTGTGTTGGAAACATTCACACAACAGCCCACAGGTTTTTGACAAAGCAACCAGTGCGACTGGGAGAGCAACCATAGGTGTTAAAGAAAAATTGTGACCTACCCTGCTACTCATTAAGTCAATGCTTTGACTTTACTTCTGCTTCTTCTTTTTGACTTAATTCTGCTTTGAATATGATGGAGGCATATTTATTGGCTTCAGCAACCTTCGATCTTTAAACATTCTGAACTTGAAACTGGTGCTGTAAAATGGTAAGTTTGTTAACACCTTTCCATGTGCAGGCCGCTTTGCCCAGATTGTTTTCTCATGGTCAGGTGTAAAGTTGATAGAAGGCCACACACCTCTTGAACACACACCTTGTCCTTGGAAAAGGGCCTGTCTTTTCCCAGGATGCTGAAAGCACAGAGTGTTTAAAATACCAACACAGTTTGTGGCACATTTCATCTTGCAGCGTCGCAAATACATCTGCCAGTGCCTGATTAGATCGATGACATGCCAGGATACAAGTGGGACAGTTTCCCACCTAATCTCGGGGAAACATGTCCACAAAAGGTAATATATAATATAGTAATATTATATAGTATATTATATCGCAATATAAACTCGCCGTACTTATCTACTCTCCCCTCATACCCATCTCCCCATTACATTGCCTAAAATCTGATATTTTCAACAGCATATTCATCTGAGCCGATGTCCCCACAGCTTCCCAACTGAAAGGGACACTCTTGGTTGGTGTCGTCATGTTTTCAAGATTTCTCCTTCAAGTTAGAGCCAGCATTACATTTCTCTGGATAGGTACTTTTGACATGATTGACAAGAGGTTTTATATTAAGGCTGTTGCAGTGAGAGCAATCGCCTCGACCTACAGTAGAGTACAGTACAGGACAGTACAGGACAGAGTCACTAAACAGACCTATCGACAGGCTAAATAACTTTATTGTGGCCATTTAAGGTGGACTGAATATTTTTTGAGGGTTTCGAGGGTTTTGAGGGGTTCAGTTTCCTCTTCAGCGAAGCACATTGAATGATCACCGCCGCCGCCGCCGCCAGGCCTACAGCAGCGACGACGACGACGACGACGCCAATGGGGCCGAAAAACGGTGCTACCTTGCCCACGGCTAAACATCCCCCCACAAACGCCATCCCGTCCCGTCAGTGTCGGTGTCGGAGATCGCAAATAAAGAGCTCCCCTCCAGTGGTGCACTCCCCCCTCCCCTCCAGTGGTGCGCTCCCCCCTCCCCTCCAGTGGTGCGCTCCCCCCTCCCCTCCAGTGGTGCGCTCCCCCCTCCCCTCCAGTGGTGCGCTCCCCCCTCCCCTCCAGTGGTGCGCTCCCCTCTCCCCTCCAGTGGTGCGCTCCCCCCTCCCCTCTGTGTTTCCGGTCATTCACTCGCGTTTACAAGAAGTGCGGAGGGGAGGGGAGAGCGCACTGGAGGGGAGCGCACTGGAGGCTGATTCATATGCAGAGGTGGAAAGAGTACAAAAATATTCTACTCTAGTAAAAGTACTATTGTCACAGGTTTTGCTGACACCTTTAACTCCACCCAACACAGGTACACGTACAAGGATCTCTGAACACCCTACTCCACACAGAAGACTGGGACAGGTTGTTGAAAATAGATGTATTTATTACTGCCCACACCGAGCAACATGTAGAGGGTCTCCCACACCCTCCCCTACTCAGCTCTAATGGATAGTACTTTTACATAGGAGTAGAAATTTTTGTTACTCTTTTCAACCCTCTGCATATGAAATCAGCCTCCAGTTGCGGCTCACTCCAGTGCGCTTTCTCCCCTCCCCTCCGCCAACTTCTTGTAACGCGAGTGGAAATGACCGGAAACACAGAGGGCGCAGGGGGGAAGCGCACCACTGGAGGGGAGGGGGAGCGCACCACTGGAGGGGAGGGGAGCGCACCACTGGAGGGGGAGAGGGAGCGCAACCACTGGAGGGGAGAGGCG
>PIJE02000114.1:152388-161911 GCA_002895965.2 Coryphaenoides rupestris | reverse complement strand
GAATCGAGATTGCATCAATGAATATCTCGTTCTATTAATCGACGCATAATGTCACAGGTTTTACTGACACCTTAAACTCCACCCAACACAGGTACACGTACAAGGATCTCTCTACACCCTACTCCACACAGAAGACCAAGACCGGTTGTTGAAAATAGATTTATTTATGACTGCCTCAACACCGAGCAATATGGATAGGGGTGGCCAACCAGTCAGAGACGAAGAGCAATTTTTTTTACTGTGTTACTGCAAAGAGCCACATCATACACACATGAACATCTCCCCATCTCTTCCTCTCACACACACCAAAATATTTCTTAGTCTTATCTAGTTAATTCGGGGGGTGCTCCGAATTAACAGACCCCCCCCCCTACCGCTTAGAAGAGATGAAAACAAGAGGTGACGCAAGTTCAGGGCAAGGCTGGTGGACACACACACACACACACACTCCTGCAGGGCCAAGGTCCAATGACACACAAGCTTTCCTCCGAGTGGGGGCGAGTCAAATATGTCACACGTGTATGTATTTGTGTCTTAAAAATATATAAAATAATGTATGAATTATTTAATAAGAATATTTTAAAAGGAAGTCATAAGGACAGTACCACTGGAGGGCTTCGTTGGCAACATTTACGCGATTGCGCAACATTTACGCGATTGCGCAATCATTTTGGAAAACTATTGTCTTTTTTGAACAAACAACAAGCATTTAAATTAAAATATGGCTGCCAATCTATTAAACAACTTCTCCTCTTTCCGATTCTGGCAAAAAAAAACTATTCCGTCACCATAACTAATCCGTCAGGTTAGGTATATAATTACCAAAAATCGCAGGCACTCCTCGGTTGGGTGAGGCCGCCGCCAAGGTGGCGGGAGGGAGTGGCGGATGGAGGCTGCCCGTCTACAGTCGGGGTTACCGCGTCGTAATGGGGTCCCGACCCAGCGGTGACCCAGCTATGGAATAAAGGAGGGGCAAGGGGACAAACACACAAGACAGACAACATGTAAGTTCAAAGAGTGGGGATCGACCCTCGAATCCCCACAAAGAAAAGAAAGAAAACCCCCAAAAACTGTCCATTAGTGGCTCCCCGCGATGCCGCTTCCCTCCGCTAGGCACGGTCCTGGTGACGTCACCCACTGCTCCGCGTCAGCGACCAGGGGAGGACGAGTCCGGTAGGAGACCCGGTGGACAGGAGACCCGGTGGACAGGAGACCCGGTGGACAGGAGACCCGGTGGACAGGACAGCCGCCGCGCTTCCCCGTGGAACCAGCAGGCACACACGGACAGGACACATAAAACAGGACACATAGAACAGGACACATACAGGGAGAACCTCTCTATTCTCTCGCTTAGCGGTTAACAAGAGACAATAGTAGTTAGTTGGACAGAGTGCCGACCTGCACCCAACTGCACCCCCCAAAAAGCACACCAAACACAGGGCCTTTTAAAGGGGGAATCAACCTCTAGATCAGGGGTCGGGAACCTTTTTGGCTGGGAGAGCCATAAAAGCCAAATATTTCAAAATGTATTTCCTTGAGAGCCATATAGTTCGGCCGCTTGTATCCGCGATCTCATTCTTTCGGTCACTACCCAAAGCTCGTGACCATAGGTGAGGGTTGGAACGTAGATGGACCTGTAAATCGAAAGCTTCGCCTTCCGGCTCAGCTCCCTCTTCACCACAACGGACCGGTACATCGCCCGCATCACTGCAGACGCTGCACCAATCCGTCTGTCCATCTCCCGCTCCATTTTGCCCTCACTCAAGGAAAGGTATCACATCATTCCGAGATCTGTTTTTAAAGGGGACATTGTTGACTTTAAAAAGTTTGTCCCATGAGCATGGATTGCACCAAAGCAACTTCTTCCGCTATCTCCAGGTACGCAGTTTTGTTAAGACCGTTGCAGCACATTCCCATCTCTGCCTGCAGACTTACCAACAATTCTTGACAGGCCTGAAAGCCTGACAAGGATTGTTGTCTAAGTTATACACATATATCTTCAATCCAACCCCTCTCCGCTGGTCACAAGTTAAACAGGAGTGGGAAAAACGAGCTAGGAATCCAATTTGAAGACTCCTGGTGGGACAGGGCCAAATTACAAGTGAATTACTCCTCATCCTGCGCCCGTCTTAACTTAATACAGTACAAACTGCTACACAGAATGCATTTCAGCAAAGCCAAATTAGCGAAGTTTTTTCCCTGGCACCAGCGAGGCCTGTAATAGATGTGCCTTTGCCCCATCTGACCTAGCCCATACCTTCTGGCTATGCTCAAAGCTAACAGGATTCTGGAAGAACTTTTTCAAGATTATATCTGAGGTTATAGATACAGATATCACTCCCTGCCCACTTATTGCTATATTTGGAGTTCCCCTGAACCACTCTGAATTTAGTAAACAGAAATTAAATGTTTTAGCATTTGCCTCTCTGATTGCCCGCAGATGTATCCTTCTACACTGGAAGTCACCCAAACCCCCAGCAGATAAGTCATGGGAGACTGATTTAATGTCATTCATTAAGCTAGAAAACATCACATTTTCACTTAGAGGGTCAACTGGAAATTCTACACTACATGGCAGCCTCTCCTCTCATATTTTGATAACTACGACCCCTGCCACTTAGAGATAAACAAAACTTTCATATTTTTTATTTTAAAATGTTTTAACCAGTTGTACTGTTGCAACAATGTCAATGTACAGATACAAGTTGTTGGATGTGATACATTGATGGAGAAAGGTGGACCAACTTGGGGTGGGAGATTGGGTGGGTTTTAAGTTTTGTATGTGTTTTTAATTTTTTTAATTATTGTTATTATTATTACTACTTTCTTTTCTACCGTTTGTTTAAAAAACCCCAAAAAAACAATGATGGTCACACATGTAAACGTACAAGATTTATGTTATTTGATGTGATGTGTTCCAATAAACAAATGTATAAAAAATAAAATAAAAAGAAGTAACTTGTAACTTGTAGGCTATACAAAGTGGTTGACTCGTACAGACATTGCACTCTTCATCATACTCTTCAAGTGGAATTAATTGGAACACAGAACAGCAAATCCTCCCTTTTTCCTATAGAAATATGGAAATGTTCTCCCGGAGCCACAGCTCATGCAGCGCATGCAAGGCCACGACTTAGGCCCTTTGGTGCATGTGGATCAGTCACTCATTTACAGCTTTTGTACAGGGGCGTGGCCAGAACAGCTCCTCTCAGTTTAAAATCTTTTGAAGATTATGGAAGTCATGAATCACTTTGGCCCACAATATTCTGGCCTGTAAAGCCCTTTGAGACTGTATTGTGATTAAGGGCTGTACAAATAAAATGTAATTGTTTTATTGTATTGCTATGCAACCTGGCACAAGAATTTCCTTCGGGATTCTATCTTATCTTACCTTATAAACTTGTTTTCTATACTGCTCTGTCGATTTGAGTCAGGTGATCAGTTATCATGTTGTACACATGTTATACATAGTATAAGGTACAAGTAAGCCAGAAGACATTGTCTAGTTCTGCTCACTGACTGTAGGGAGTGTTCCATATAAGCAGCATATCTCTCAACCCTGATAGTATTTTGCATAGGAAAACCTCTCACTCATTCGTTAATTAGGGTGCCTTTGCAATTCAAAGCACACTATTACTCTCCTGCATACTTCTTTATTTATTCTTCCGTACACATTTTCGGCGCGCTACTAGTCTCACAGCGTTGCCAGCACACACACAAAAAATACATCAAAACGTGCGCCTTGACCGGGAATAGCGTGCTATTATTTTCTTATACATACCATTCATACTTTCCGAAATATTCAACATTTTCCAGCAATTTTTCCCCATTGAAATGAATGGGGGTGAATGTTCAAAATTTGTCCAAAACCACTCATATTCAACCTCTTCCCATTCATTCATACATTCAGGTAGAAACTCCATTCAAACATTAAAACGTTCAGGAAACTTGGATGAATTCACACATGATTTCAAAATTAACATTCATACTTTTTACCCAATCACAGTTCAAACTTAATTGATTTTTCAGCTCCTCAGACACTTTAACATGGGTGTGTATTGGGCCGGTTAGAGCGGGTGACGTCACCGTTACAGCGGGCGTGGCTATGGCGTCACCGCCATAACCACGCCCCTTCTGGGGGCACGCCCCTTTTGTGTGTGTGTGTGTGTGTGTTTGGATATATGTGTGTGTGTGTGTGTGAGAAGGGGTGTGGCCGTAATTTCATATAACACACAATCTATTTTTTTGTCTGTATACTGTGTGTGTGTGTGTGTGTGTGTGTTTTTGAGTATAGGCCTATGTATTTTATGTTGTGTTTATGCTGTGTGTGTGCTTTGTGTATGTAATTGTTGATTTAAGATCAAGACCTAGTAATGACCTTGCTAATACTAAATAATAAAATAATAAAATAATATAATAAAATAGTATTGCTAATAATAAAAGTAGAGTTTTATTTGTAGGTATTGTTAGTGTGCTAATGAAACATTACTTCAAAGTACATACGTGTATCTCTCTACTCCTCTCCTACACATCTGTGTGTGTGTGTGTGTGTGTGTGTGTGTTATTGCTTGCTTATATGGCAGCAGGCACCCTCAACATTTCCCTGGAATTTTTTCTAGTTAGAGCTTGCTCATCCATTAAGGCAAAAGTATATTGGATGAATTGGATTTAATTTCAAAACAGATCTGCACTTATGTGGGAAATACAGAAACATGTGTTTAAATCCCCTTCTGATCTCAAAAGATGTATCTTTATTTACCAATCAAAGTTAAGCCCCACCCCTCTCTCTCTATCTCTCTCTCACACACACACACACACACACTCATTACATGTAGGTCAACATTTTGAAGAAAACAACATGGTAGTCCATTTGAATGCAGAACAAATTTCCGACCAGGGAATGTTTGTGGAAGTCTGCTCCCCAGCCAAACCTCTGGCTCACCGAACAACCCACAATGGAGCAGTTCCATTATATATGAATATTATATTAGATCATTGTATTTATTATACAACCAAGGACACAGGGAGAGGAAGGCTAAAGGGCCGTTGCCACCATGTTAAAACATTTTTAAAACTAAAACATTGTTTCTCAACCCACTATAATACATTCACACATGTATAATCAAACATGTATAAAAAAACATCATGAATATTAATAATACAATAGAAATGAAACCAATAGACTGCAGCAGAGGCACCGGGTGTCAGGGTGGACGAGATCGGCTGCATGTTCGTGTGCACGCAGACATGCACACACACACACACACACACAGAAAATAGTAATAGCAGTTTTGTAGGGCAGCACTACACACAAACAGTACAGTACATGTGTTTGGTATTTACAGACGTTGAAATGTCCCAGTATTGCTTACTAGTATGAATATACACGCCCGCATGCACACACACACACACACACACACAGCATTCACGCGTTACTATAGCACCGCGGAGGCCGGAGAGCTGTAAACATGTTATTGGCTTGTTTTCATAGTCGACAAAACATTCTTCAACTTTTCATCTTGCTTGTATTTTTATTACAAATTTTTAGCAGCGTTCACCTCTTCGCCTCCATTTTTCTTACCAAAGCAAAAGACCAAACCGTTACGATACAAATACTTGACAAAATGAAATACATTCACAACGGCACACGGGGTAAAAAATGTAAATAAAACAAGAAAAACAACTGAATAGGGTTTTGTCTACACTGGAAAGGATCAAGGTCAGGTCAGACGACCCCCAGCGACCTCGCCTCGCGTCCTCAGGGAACGCTATTGCACTTCAACGTCACTCTCCCGCCGCACACGTGAAAGACGTCCGCGGCGTCTCAAGCGTACGTTTGTTTCAGCAGCTCGGCGCAGCGCCCGTCGAAAAAGCGCCTCATGTTGTGTCCGGCGCGGCCGATCTCCGAGTTGTCCTCGTTGAAGCGTTCACAGTTGTCGAACACCAGGTTCACGTCCATGAGGAACGTCTCCAGACTGAGGTACCTGGAATGAGATGCAGTACATTTACATTTACATTTACATTCAGGGCATTTGGCAGACACTTTTATCCAAAGTGACTTACAAAGAGTACATTTGGTGAAGGAGAGGCAGCAATATATCACTGTGGTACCTGAAGATAAGAATAGAGCTGGTTTCAAGCATTCATAGTTACAAGGTTAATAGTACGAGTTTCATAATTGCTAGGTTGTCTGCATAATATCTGGGATAAGAGCAGACGTGCCATTCTGAGTGCAGTACCAACATCTAAGAACATACAAGATGCTAAACAACGCACAAGTACTATTAATAATGCCAAGACGTACAAACACGCAAGTTAGTGCTAGGGTTAGGAGAGGGGAGGCGGGTAGAGTCCAGGTGAACTCTGAACAGGTGGGTCTTGAGTCTTGACTCTTGCGGAAGCTGGCAAGCGACTCTGCCGTCCTGGCATCAGCCGGGAGCTCATTTCACCACTGCAGTGCCAGGACAGTGAGGAGGTGGGACTTGCCAGAGTGATGTTTTTAGTGACTGTTTTTAGTGAAGGTGGTACCAGTCGTCCAGCCGAAGTTGTTGAGTGGAGCGCTCTGGCTGGGGCGTGGGGTCTGAGTAATGTTTGGAGGTAGGTAGGGGCAGTTGCCTTGTAGGCCAGTACCAGTGTCTTGAATCTAATGCGAGTGATTACTGGGAGCCAGTGGAGGTCACAGAAGAGGGGGGGTTACATGGGAGAAACTTTGGTAAATTGAACACCAGGCACTGTGGATGCATTGTAAGCGTTTGATTTCGGAGTGCAGTACACAAAACACAGAGAGACCCACTTTGGATTCGAGTAGATAATACAGTATGCACCCGTCTTTTCTACCCTATTCACAATTTATTAATTTGATCCTGATCGATGAGCAGGTAGGGGGTAGACTGCATATATTGGTGTTTGAACCAGGTACCTTTTAAACCCATGTCCGTGTGGACGAGGTCTAATTCCTCACTTGCATACCTTTCTGCTTTTATCACTCACAGGCGTACAATAAGAAATTATCGCTCCAATGTTAAGCTCGGCGCTAAGGAGCTAACATGGCTAGCCGTCAAAGAAACAGTAAACAAAGCACGGAGACGCGAGCACTTCCCAGCCTACCACAACCTGGCACCGTGCAGCCAGAGAAAGGCGCGCTACGTGGACACAGGCCCTGAGAGCAGAAGACGTGGACCTACTGGGTTGTGGTGAGTTTTTCTCGGATGGAGGAGAAGTCCATGGGCCTCTTGATGACCTTCCGGTAGCCGGGGACGCTCTTCTGATTGACCGGCGTCAAGAAGGGCCAAGCGTCCTGCTGGGTCTCCAGCTCACCCAACAGCACCCTGCGGGAAAAAACCACGACCACGGAGAATCATCGACTATGAAGACATGCCACCGGGGCGTGATCGTGATTAGCCACTGCGAGAGCTTCAAAATGGTCATGCGACTAAAATTGCCATTGTGATGAAGTGACGTCACAACTGGGAGTGTCCACCTAGATGCATGCTGACTAGAACAGTTCACCAGGTGGTGAAGTAGGCTCGTACAATTTTGAAACAGCTTGTAATGGCTAATCACACTGTAATGGCTATACCACACCTGGTGGTATAACAGGGCCCCTTTAAAGGTCCTGTATGTAAGAATAATGAATCCGTTCAGGGACTACATGTAGTATTTTACAGCACAAATCTCTTTAAATCGCCAGTTTGTGAGCAGGTTGTGGTTGAAGTTAAAACATGAGAGCTTCCCCGACTCTCTGTTGGTAGAACAGCTTTTGCGCTGATTTCTCTTATATTTGAGTCGGGTCGGATTTCACGGGAAAAAGGAACAAAGTGACATGTAAGCGTGGATGACAAAAAATATATATATTTCATAGCTTTTTAAAATGTGGGTTTAATTATGGTTTAATTATGATTAGAACTAAGATTAGTTACTGATTGTTATTGTCTCAACCCATGGAGCTCAGAATGCACTGATTCTTACATATAGTACGTTTAACAAGGGAATCAGCCACTATGAACACATGTCTTATATATACTATTGTTACGTGATTATTCTGATCTAAACTAGCTTTTACTATTACAGTATATAGCTTAACATCTCCATACCAGTTCCTCGTAGAGACAGTACATACAGAGACAGTATCTAGTACAGACAGTACAGTAGAGCTGAACGATATGGTAAAATTATCGTATTGCGATTATTTAGACGCATATTGTAACAGAATGCTCACATTTATTTTACCCTTATCAAAAAATTGCATCTCTTGCTATTTGGATACTGCCCTTGGCTATATTGCGATTTAGATAATATTTTGATGAAGGACTCACCTGCAGATGGCGAGGTACTTGGTGGCGCTGTCTTTCGCCGTCTTGCCCTTCTTCCCACAGGAGGCGGGGCTATCCTGCTGGCTTCCTGCCGAGCTGCTCTCCTCTGCTCGCCGCTTCCTGATCTCCTTCCTGCCTTTCCTCGGAGAGCTGCTTCTGCTGCTGCCGCCGCTGCTGACTACTGTGCTACTGCTAATGCTACTGCTAGCAGGGCTAGCGGCCTCGTCCTCGGAGATCTCCCCTGCCCCTGCCGCCGCCGCCGCCGCCGCCGTCCATCTGTGGCTATGCCTCGACTCGCCGCCTCGGGTTCCACAGGGACCACCGGGGGCCGGGCTCTGCTGCGGCCAGTCCTGAGGGGTCTGACTGCTGGCCTGGAACACACAAGCATACATATTTATCCTCTTGTGTTGATATACGTCTTGTAACTTAATGTACGCCTTGTAATGTCCATACATTTATAAGATGTCAAATCCAAGAGTTAAAAAACCCAATGATGTTTTAATGTGACATACAAATTGAAGTAGCAAGACATCTTTGTACCCGTTTTAAACAGTGCAGTATTGTAATAACGTTAACGCTCATCTGTGCTTCGTGTCAATTTAATAGAACAGAATGCAGATAGTGAGTTCTGATTGGACGACCCGGGCCCTGACAAATGAACCACTGAGTAACCGCGGTAACATGACACATGACATGACACATAACATGACGATCCTATGCGCCCTGGAGCCACACACAGATGAACACACATTGTCGTATGAACCAGGTACTCCCCAGTATCTGCAGGAGACCAGTACCTGGGCGAGGCAGGCGGGACAGAACCAGTCCCCCTCGGGGATGCTGCCTATCCTGGGTCTGAGGCAGTAGGTGTGGCAGCCCTGGTCACAGCCGTCACACAGCAGCAGGAGGTCCTCGTTGTCCCCTTTACCACAGAGCTGGCAGCACTGCGGCACAGACACACCGGCCGGGTCAGTACACAGACTCAAACAGATGCGACAGACACAAACAGACATGAGAGACACGACAGACATGACAGACACAACAGACGTGACAGACACAACAGACACGACAGACATGACAGACACGACAGACACAACAGAGCGACAGACACGACAGACTCAACAGACACGACAGACTCAACAGACATGACAGACACAACAGACACGACAGACATGACAGACACGACAGACTCAACAGACATGACAGACACA